>CM021751.1:1593959-1662081 GCA_011075105.1 Heteronetta atricapilla
CTTGGATCTCATCGTGTCGGCTTGTGGATTCCTCTCCTCCTCCTTGAGCCCAGAAGCAGCTACACACTATCTTCATCTCCCAAGCATTGTCAGTTTGGACACCTTCGCACATGCGCACAGAGCATTCAATCTGACACCCTCACCAGGGCCAAAAAAACTTTCCAATGTATTCATCATCATCAGCTTTTTTTTTTTTTTTTTGTCCTATCCTCTTCTTCAGACCACTTATCTCTCCCCCCTCCTCTCTCCCAGCACCATCGCAGCCTTCCCCTGATCTGCCCCTTTAAGAAAAATCAGCCCTGGCGGCTCCTAGCCCTCTGCACACTGACCCTACACACTGGACAATATTTAAGGACCAAGGTGCCATCCTATAAAGAGGTGATTATCATTATTATTCTTCTTATTACTGCTACTATTACTAAATAGCAATGCTGTAGAGAGTTTGTTAACGGATGTCATCCTGTAACCGTACATGTTTTAGACTCGCTTTTATTTTTAACCTGAAAAAAATATATATATTTATCTGCGGTAACTTTTCGATCACTTTCTTAATTTTCTTCCTTTTTTACCCTCCTTCTCCGCCTCGCCCCCTCGGGCTCGGGGGGCCGCGTAACTTTGCGATACCGATTTGCGCTTTGTGCTGCCGGCGTTGCTCGCTTTTGTACCGCGATCGTTCTGCTCCGCACCGGCGCTAGCGAAGCCCCCGCCGCTGCCGCCCCCGCTTCTCTGCTCGCGACCCCTCGGACCCCAGCCTCCGACCCCGCGGGACCCTCGCCCTGCGCGGAGCGGGCTCAGCACCCGCGGACGGGGCTCAGCACCCGCCGAGCGGCCGCCGCCGCCCGTGCCCGCGTCCCCCGGGGCCGAGGCGCGGAGGGTCCCGGCCCCGGCTCCGCACCCCGCGCGGCCCCCGCGCAGCCCCCATTTCTTGTGCGTTTCAGGTGCGAGGCAGCGCGGCCGGGGAGCGCTCCCGAGGGACAGGCGGCCGCCTCGCTGGGGGAAGCCGAGAGACGCGCAGACAGCCGAGAAAGGGGGGTGAGAAAAAAAAATAATACTTTAAATAATAATAATAATAATAAAATCAAGCGATGCCGGCGAGACCCGCAGGACCTGCCCGTCATCCCCGGAAGCGAAGGTAGAGAGAGACCAGGCAGCCCCTCTTTGAAGAAAGGAGCGAAGTGTAAATAGCCCGATGATTGATGTGCTGTCTTTGACTGCGGAGAAAGCACTATTTTAATTCAAGTGGCCAGGTCAGATGGTCACGGAAGAAGGTTGAAAGGTAGGATTTAATGAGATTAATATGGAGAGAGGGAGCGAGAGAAAGCGCGCGCCTTCATAAACATTCAATAAAATAATCGGGTTAGGGCGAGCGCTCGGATCTGCGCTCGAGGTGCTAACCCATACTGGGACCCGGCGAGCAGAAAAATCAGGAGCCCTCTCACCGAAGGGCATTGCAAAAACAAAGCCAAACTTCTGTGGGTGCGTCAGGTCTCTGCTGGAAGCCATTCTGCCAGCTGCACTTTTGCCCTGCAGGTGGAACTGGGGAGGGGGGAATATTCTCGCTAATTACCGGTTTTCCCCTCCTCAATAAAGTCTTTAATTGCAAATGGGAGCAGGGCCCTTTCAGATGCTACCTAGGAGCCGGAGTTAAAGGGAAAGGTGGTGGAGCAGGAGTCCAAATAAAATAAATACGTTTGAAGGGAACTCGCAGCCACGTGTCGCCTAAAATGTTGAAATGGTGCCTGCGAATTCCTTCCTCGGGAACGCGCTGCGCACAGGTAGCCGTTTCACGGCGTGGCGGGGACGCCGAGGTTGGAAAAACAAGCTCTCCTGAGCTCCTCGGGTGAAACAGGAGCCCTAATGTTTCCAGCGCATTGAAATATTTCTCCCAACGACCTTGGACGCTGGCTGCCTCCAACGAGCTGCTAATGGGACAGGCACATTTCAGTTTAAAAACCTCGTCCCGGTTTTTCCCTTCCCATTAGCCCCGCGGTTTTGTCGCAGGAGCCGCCGGTCGCGCCCCGGACCCGAGCAAAAGCCGCGAAGCCGGCGAGGAGGAGAGGGAAGAAGAGGATAGGGAAGGGCAGGAGAAAAAAAGGGAAGGACAGGAGGGGAAAGGACACCCGGGGCCGCTGGCAACCCCCGGCCGGGCCGCGCTCAGGTGCGGGCTTTGCGCGTCCCTGCGCGGCGGGGGACGAAGGGCCCGGAGCTTCGTGCGGGGAGAGGCGGGCACGGGGGTCGCCCGCAGTCCCCCGGTGTGGTTTTGGGGCCAAAAAGTGCTCCCGGTCCCCCCCGGCCAAGAGCTGGTGCGAGAAATAAGCTCGCATTTAGCGGGGCCGCTCGCAGATATTTGAAGAGACGCAAAATGGGTTCGGGGGGGTGCGCGGTGTGTGTGCGCCGAGTGGGAGTTCCCTCCCCGGTTAGTTGGGGCTTCTGCAAACGAAGCCAACGAGAAGGGATCGAAAAGTGGCCGGCCGAGCCGGCAGCAGCCCGGCCGAGCTGGGGCTGCCCTCGGCGCTCAGCTTTCTTTCTCTTTGCCATTTCTCGCTCGCCCCGGCCGCGTTTCTCACGGGCCGGCATGAATCGCTCGGTGGCAGGAGCGGGGCTCCCGCGGCTGCTGCACCGCTTGTGTCGGGCCGGGAGGCAGTTTGGTAAAATTATTTTTTTTTTAAATATATATATATTTTAAAGAAAATCCCAAAGGGGAACGACTGGCCAAGCCCCGGTGCCGGGGCGCGCAGGGACAGCTCCGAGGCGAGCAGCGCGTCCCGCCCGGCACTGGGCACCACGGGCAAGGGGCTGCAGCTCCCCCGGGCCAGAGCAGGGTCCCGCTCCGCAAACCTCGTTTTAAGCCAAAAACTCGCCAAAACCCGCACGGTTCTGAGCCAGGGCAGCGAGCCGGGGAGGCTCCCGGAGCCAGCGAGCGCCCGAGCCGCGGCCACCGAGACGAGCGCTCCCCGGGGCGGCCGGGCCAGCGGGGGCACGGCGCTGCCCCCGGGCTCGGAGCCCCGAGCCCAGCCGAGCCCCGGAGGGGGGAGGGCAGCTGGGGGCCAGGAAAAAAACCCGCAGCCTTTCGTCCAGCCCGCAGCCACCCTCGGCTCCCGGCGGCGCATCCTGCTGCCTGGCCGGTCGAGCATCCCGCGGCTGCTACCCTTTTTTTTTTTTTTTTTTTTTTTTTACAGTTTGCACCTGTTTGAGCGCCTATCGCTGCCGCGGGGAATGGGAAATTCATTAGCGGAGAGGGAGGGAGGGAAAGGGGCCGCGGAGCTCTTCGGCTCCCCCGGGTCAGCCCAGGTGGCCGCCGGGGAGCCAGGGGCCCCTGCCCGGTTTGCAGGGAAGCGGTGGCCAAGGAGCCCCCAGCGCCCCCCCCCCCCCCCCCGGGCGGGGGGGGGGGGTGAAAAAAGGCCCCCCCCCGGCGGTGGCCGCTCTGCCACAATTGTTTCGCCCTCCGCGGCCACGAGCAGCGGGGGGGCCGGGGCCGGGGAGCCCCCGCGGCCGGGCACGGCGCAGCCCCGGCGGGGGGCACGGGCGAGGCGGCAGCAGCGAGCGGCGCCTGTTAAGAGTTTATATAATCCGCCCTCGCTCCTGTTTGCACCTTCATCTCTGCTTCCTCGCCCGGCTAATATACATTTCAACACACAAACTCCGTGGCGTGCCACATGCGTTTCAACGGGGATTCACTGCGAGGCTTTAAAGGGGGGCGCTGGAGTGGCTGTAATTTACGGGTGGCTTGCCTGGCATTTTCACTACAAAGCCCCGCGTTCCCAGGTATTTTATGAAGCCGGCTTGGAAAATAGGCTCCAGGTGAAGCTTTGCGTGCAAGCCTCCCCGATCGATGTTGCTCCCGAGCAGCTGTAATGCTCCCGTAACGCTCCTCCGGACCCGGGCGGGGGGCGAGCAGCGGGGCTGCGGCTGCCCCGGCAGCGCGGAGAAAGGCGCTGTGCAGCCGCCGTGCCCCGGCGGGTTTAAGCGCTAAAGAAGATTAAAATGGTTGAGACAGTCCGGCTTGGCCGGGAGCTGCCGCACACGCGGTGTAACCCCTTTCCCGTCCCCGGGATTTTCGCCTAAATTGCTTATTGTTTCTGCGCAGCGTCGCGAGGAGATTAGAGCGAGAATTAATATTGGAAACCGCGCAAGATGCCCGTGGCATACGACGGGGCTCCTCTCCCTCAGGGTCAGCGAGCCCCGGCCAGATTAGGCGCTAAGAATGTCACACGCTTCCCTAGAGATTTTCCCTTCCTAATCTGCCATTAATAAGCGGAGGAAGCGCACACAACAACCGCATTGTAATTAGGGGCTGCCTCAAATCCACGCAATCAAAGGGCAGCTTGCCTTTCATCCCCGCCGGTGCCAAGGAATTTCAACACCTTTCGGCCGCGGCTTCCAGCCCCGGCTCCCTGCGTGCAGCAGGCGCAAGGGGGCAGTTAAGGACAGCCCTGCACGCCCGGGCCACCGCTCGCCTGCCCGCGGGGTCAGCGGCCCCGAGCATCCCTCGCCCTGCCCCGGGCAGAGGCCGGAGGCTGGCGGCCCCTCGCCGCCGGCAGCCCCGAAGGAGGCAGCCGACGCGCCCACACCTCGGGGTGGTTTTTTACTTTATTAACCCCAACACCTTCGGGAACGTCCAGGAGGAATGTGGCTGGGAAAGGCAGAAACGCCTGCGTTTTGTGCGGAACGTTTTAACAACCTTACTGATTCTCCTAGCGAATAAATTAGGGGGTGGGGGTGGAAGATTAATACAAAAATGCAAAACCCCTGTGTGCGCGTTGCTCTCCCGAAGCTCACTTTCCCGATACTTAAGCTGCGCTGAAATCAGCCCTCGCATCGAAATACATTTATCAGACTTTCTCTTATTTCCAGAAGAAAACACTGGCTCCTCTGGCCATGAAAATATACCGTGTAAATTGCCATTTAAGATTTTTCAAAAAACATATCCAGCTATAAGAATTCCTTCGAATTCGTTACACTCCACTGTGCAAGGCTACGCGCTGCGGGTCCGGGGAAAGGTAAAAACGCATGCCCTAAAATAAGAAGTCGTAAAAAGAAAAGCAACATTTACATTTGAATATCTAACTTGAACAGTATTATAATTACCATCGTAAAAGATCGCGCACTGTTGTCTTTAAAACGTCAGCCTATGAACAGAAATACTTTTTGGAGGATGTAAACACAGCAGTTTTAATCACGACGGTCTCTTGGAATAAAGAGAAATTAAGGAGTTATAGCAATTTTTTTAGACGTTGGATCAAAATATTTTTGCCCGGAGAATGCTTGCCAAATGAAAGCAAAATGGAAATGATGGGCGCCGCAATTCAGTAAACAGTTTTGTGATGGAAAGAGCCCAAGCCTGCAGTCTGCGGGGACGGGGGGCCCGGGGGAGTTCTCCTCTCCTGCGGGGGGGCGGCTGCGGTGGCACGGGGCGGCAGCGGCCGGGCGAGGGATTTTCGATCCAACGTTTTTCACCCCAAACGCGCTTTTCTGAAGACACTGAACCGGGCTGTCTCGGCTTGCTGCTGGAAATTCACAGGACTCCCCCCCGCTAAAGGTTAAAGCGAGCCGCAGCATCCCGGAGAGCGGCGGCAGCTGGGAAGGGAGCGGGGCAAGACCCCGGCCCGGCGCAGCCTCGGGGGCTGCCGACACCCGGGGGGAGACTCCTCTAATCCAACTTTATGGGGGGGGGGAGAGCGAACCGAAAGCGGTCCCCGTTTTCCTCGCTGTCCTGCCAAGCCCGGCGTGTTCCCGGCTCTGGTACCGGGCGCCCCCTCCCCATTTTCTCCCAGCCCCGACGGAGCCCCCCCGGGGGCTGCCAGCGCAGCCCCGGGCAGGGGAGCCCCGTGGGGATGCGGCCCCCCAGCAGCTCCCCGCCGCCCCCCGGACCCCCCCGCGCTGTTTCCGCGCCCGCTTTGCTCGCGCATCCCCCGCTGCCGATGGCTGCAGCGGTGCCGGCCGTGTAATTATTAGCTATTAATTGAGTTCAAGACCTTTTATGGCTATGGGAAATGAGGAGTCCGACCACTAATCCCGAGAAGGGGCTGCGCACAGCCAAGAGCTATGAAAAAGCCATCCAGGGCTGGCTGGGCCCGGCCTGACACAATGCCCCTGGGGGCGGGGGAAGCATTAACGAAAAAAATTCATTAGGTGAAAATTATAGAAACTTTAAACCGATGGATTTATTTACGAGGTCCCTTCGGGGCCTGACACTCCAATGCTTGGGGAGGGGGAAAAGGGGTGCGGGAACCCCCCCCCCGGAGGCAGGGAGGGTGCGCGGGGGTCGCCACACGGGACCGGCGACCCCAGGGAGCGAAGGAGCGCTGCAGGGCTGGGGGGGGTTCTGACCTGGGTCCCCCCCCCCGCTCCGGGGTGCCAGCGCCTTCCCCGCGCCCCCTCCGAGCTGCGGGGCTCCCTCCGATGCCGTTTCCCTCCAGCCTTATCTTTACACGCTTCCACCTTCCAATTAAACTTCCCCAAATTGCCAAAAGCCTTATTTGCATGCAAGGGACTCTGTTCAAAGATGCTAACGCATTGTCTCCTCTCAGAACTTAACATTTCTCTCTTCAGTTCCCACTTGAAAGAAGTTTTAGAACAGTATTCAAAGACTGTCCAAACGAACAAAACCTTCCCCTTTGCTCGGGAGAGAAATCCGGTGTATTCAATAAGAGGGCATATTCTCAGAAGTTTGTAGATTTTGTTTTAAAGGCTGTATTGTTCGTGCCTTTTTCCTGCAAACTTTTTTTCCTCAGAGCACGACTCACATGCCTGCAAAAGATTATTAAAATAAAACATCATAGAGCTTTTTCTTTTTGCACTGTTTAGAATTACTTTTCTGGAAGAGCTTTGCAAGCATACCCCCCCAAGTCATAATTAAGAACACTTTTTTTTTTCACTAGCAAACAGGAAAAGTAAAAAAAAAAAAAAAAAAAATCAAACCCTTTTCCAAATGCTCTTATTTCTTTAAGCACTAACAGAGTTGTGCGCTTCAGCAGTGCTTATCTGCCACCAATCCACCTGAAAACATTCCGGGTGCCGAGGAGGTGCCGTTCGTCTCCATCGGAGCAAATTAAAGCAGTGAGACATCCACACCCGGCAAACCTCGAGCACCTCTGCGAGCAGAAAATAAACGCCGACTACAATTGCTAGTGAGTTTTCAAAAGCTTTTTTTTTTTAAAAAAAAAAAAAAAGGCGACAGGATCGCTTCCTTCAGCCCCTCACTTTTCCTTTTGACCCTAAAAGAAGAGGATCCACGAGCCGGGGATGCAGAGCTCCCCCCGGCAATGCGGCACCGAGCGAGCCGGGCACCCCCTCCATGCTCCTGATAAAGGTGCGCAAAGGGCGCAAACGGGGACCCGACGGGACGCCAGCATATTTTATTCATTTAACACAAAGCAGCTTTTAAAAAGCAACTTAAAAAACGCGCTTCAGAGCATGTCTCGAGGGCTGGGGGCAGAGAAAGGGAACTGATGGGGTGCGACGTGAACTCGCGGCGATGCTGCCTTCAGCAGCCCCGCGGGACCCCGCCGAGCAGCAGCACCCCGGCAGGGCCCATCCCTGCCCCTCGTCCCCATCCTCACCCCCACCATAATCCAGCTCCCGGAGAGCCCCAAGCTTTTCCCTCCAGCCCTACAAGCGGTGCCTTCCTCCCCCCCCGCCCCCCCCCATGAAATAATGTCAGGGCGCAGAAGCACAAAAAGCTTCTGCCCTCGGTTGGTAGATCACAGCCTGAGCAGGGAACTCTCGTACTGGCGTACAGCACCCTTTTTACCGGTGTCACCTCCACACACCCCACAGGAAAGCCATCAGGACCAAAAATAATTTTCTGAGCCGTAGGGAACCAGGGGTTCATTTAGATTTACAAATTAATGAAGGCTTACTGTAAAAACTAACTGTAAGAACATGTGTTAAAACGCAACAGAAAGAATTTCATCGATTTCCATGAGAGGTGGATTGCATCCAGGAAGAATGAGTCAACCTCATTCCTCGAGCAAAACTCACTGACGAGAACTGCACCAGGCATGAATTTGGATCACTTTGTTCTCCCCCCGTTTCATGTAACATCCAGCTAATCATCTTCAGTGGTGTTCCGGGGTAGGCAGAGCTGGATGGGAATTCTTAAAACTGCTTTTCATCATGGGAAAACAATGACTCAGCAACTGCCATTGTTTCCCAGTACCACAACAGGTACGAGCACTCAGCCTAACAGCAGCGCACACAAGATGTGCCTCAGTGCAGGAAAGGGCAGCTCCATGCCTGGGGCACAGGGAGGAAGGGAGGAAGCACATTCCCTGTGGTAACCGTGTTTTGTTTTACAGGTGGAAGAAAAGTTTACTTCTTCAAGGGATATGGGTGGGTTGAAGTCTCAATCAGTGATCAAGTGCCAAATGCTGATGCAGTGTCAATGCAGACTGAAGGTCTACAACGAAGACCACCAGGCTCTTCAACCTTTCTGGGTTTTATTCCACAAATTGTCTGTGTGAGAACTTGTGGCAATCCAGCAGCAGACAACAGGAGTTCAGCACTTTTGTTGCTGGAGCAGCAAGGCACACACAGCAAGCAATAAGCTAATTGATAAATAGCTTTAAAAACCTCAAGCTCCATTTTTTAAAAAGTTGTTACAAAATGACATGCAAATATACAAATACTTAATGGTTTCTATGAATGTATATAAATGTCCCTGCACCTTATGACTGCTATTTTCCATCCAGCTTTCCAACAAGTGCAGTCTCTGCACTTCTGTATCTACAATTGTACCATTTATAAGCCAGTAGCCCACCTTGCCCATGTGCTTGTTCCTACAGTGACTCATATTCCATTGGGTTTATTCCTGTGAACACTTGTGTAAAAACAGAGGAAAAAGCAGAACCTTTGGGGCAGGAACACTACATTTTGGAAAACACCAGACATTCACTATTCCCTGTCAAAAAAACAAAAGCACTGATTTAAATCCTGTGTAGGATAAAAGCTTTTACAACTGGTACAGCATTAAAAGTAAAAATTAATTTAAAAGAACCTTGCTGAATAGTATTGTTTACTCAATACCTAAAATATAGTCTTTCTAGAGGAATACACTCAGGGAGGAAACAAACTCATAAATTACCCAGCCAAGGCATGGTAGATTAACTTTACTTTCATGCTATTGATCCAAAACCCTTCCAATCAAACTTCCCTGAAAAAGCTTACCACTGCTTGCTGGCAGCATTTGCTGAATTCAAGGAGAAATTAAGCACCTATCACTTTGTCCTCAAACAGAAGCTCCCAAGCAGCACACCGCAAGCAAAGCCGCGTACCTGGCTGCATGCTATAGGCTCCTGGTTCTGCAGGGCAATTTCTTCCCCACCTTCATAATTAAAAAGCAGCATGCAGCTTAGCTGCCCAGTAGCTTAAGCTGCCACAGCACAGCACCCCAGACACCAGCTGCACCATCTGGGATGCACAAGGGGTGCACATTCAAGACCCTCACCCTGCAGGCGCTGGAATTTCAGTTTTAGCACAGATTGAACCACTACAAAACATCTGCATTGGCAGAGTCCTGCAGGTACAACTGTACCTGAATAATAAGGCCTTCAAAAATCAATCATCTCCAACACCATCTGCACAGTGAGGTTAGTATTTAGTTACCCTCTTAATATCAAAAACTTTTCATGCGATGGTTGCAACTAACAAGCTGCAACTCAGAAAATCAAAGGTATCATTCTCAGGACAAGTTCCAACCATACATCATTTTTACACACCAAAAGAAGGCAAAAGAACAATTTGAGATGCTTGAAAATGAGCAAGGCACTGTGCACCCAGTGCCCATGTTCCTAAACACCTGACCAGAGCCTCTGCCTGGCATAAGGCACCTGCTGCCAGCCCTACCCTTCTCCCTTGTACCGCGTCTCCTCCTGTGTCAGGCACTTCACAGGAGCAGAACTCAAACTCTGCCCTGGCAGGAAGGCAGAGCGGCTCCTGAGGTCTGCCATGGGAAGGGTGTTCAACAGGGCAACTGCTGCAGAACTGAAGGCCTGAATGCAGTGCTTAAACATTCCCAAGGCAGAACGCATCCTGGCCACTCTCATTTTCCCCGGTATCAAGGCCCATTGCCTTCACCCTTCTGCTGTTGGAGTCCCACGCACTGCTTTGCCCTGGCTGGTCAGCAGATTAAGCCTGCAAGGGGAGGCAGAACTCTTGTTAGACTGTCAGCACTAACAGAAGGAAATACCACATGACAAAAAGTTCCCTCAAATGTACAAGGTGTTTCTGATACAAAAGCACAGTGAGCTGCAAGCTTGAATACATCCAGGAGAAAAGGACCTTTCTGCAAGGCCTTTCTTCTGGAAGCTTGTTTCATTCATCTGCTGCACATGAGTTGCTCACTCTGCTGGCTGGAAGAGCCTCTAATGAAAGAATACAGGAGTGAAATGGTATTACAGCACATTACTCAGACCCTCTGTGCACGATGCTCTAAATGAGCTCCAAGTTCTCAGAACAAGTCTTGGAAGTTGCCATGTAAACAGCAACTAGCCAGTAGAGCAGGCCAGCACACTGCAGCAAAACACGTGCACAGTCCAGCAGCAATGCCAATGTTCTGCTTTCAAGTCCTGCAGTCAGCACTGGATGTTACCCAGGGTATTCGCAAAGTCTGGAGCCCCCCCAGAGCAGCCCTGCACCATGCTGCTGTTAGAAGAGAGCTTCTGTCCTTCTCAGCTGTTAGCTACAATCTCACCACAGTACCAGTAATACTGTTCCTGAGATGTACCTCAAGACTGTCTCTCATTTTCACTCCAGATTGCTTCAGTACCCTGGAACAGATGTGTCATGAGCTGCTTGACTACCATTCAGCTGCAGTTTTGTTCCTTCAGTATAAATGAGATGGGGAAATAGTTTCATTTCTCTGAAGTATAAAGTTAAATAGAGTGAACTGAAGTTTCTTTAAAAATAATGGAGTGAGATCACCCATACAATGATTTTAAATGACTCAAATAAGAGTATTACTTAAGTTTAGCATGTACATCCTGAGGAATTGGAGTCCCTCTGTTTCAGCCCTTTGGGTGCATTACAAGGGGGAACAGCGCTTTCACATGGGTAATAATTTTATAGGAAATGTTCCCAACTGCTTTTTAGCTCCACTTTTAAGCAACCCAGAGTGAGAATCAATTAAAGATCACAAAAGGATTTGACATTTTCAATAGAATTTGAGTCTTAATTACTTTGTCATACAGCTCAGCCAAATTAACCATTTAGGCAGGGAAGTATTTTATTCCCAAGTATACTGACCACTAAATTTGGGCTGGCAGGGAAAAATAAGGGCATAAAGAACACCTGAAAAAGTAAAACCAGTGAAGTTAAAACAGCAGAAGTGACCAGTGCCTGACACATTTTCAAAGTCAGGAAGAATTGCTGCTCATTTTGAGACTCAGCTTCATGAAAGCACTGGTCACAAAGCAGGTCAGCATTTCTGCATTGCAATCACCTCAGCTGCACCTCAACCTGTAATTATTACAGCTGGACCTGTTTATCACAGCCTAAAAAGTCTACCAAAAAGGAAAAACTATCCTTTAAATAAAACCATTTAAAGCTTTGAATCTTAATATAAATCACAGAAAACGATTTACATCCTCAGTGATGTCATTCACCTAGGCACTGCTGCTTTTCCCAGCAAACCACACTTCAGTATTTTTTCCCCATTAAGCAATCTTAGCATTTGTTCACATGCATTTTCCCATCTCCCAAGTTACTGGAAATTAATATTTCTGACCATTTAGCCATTTTCTCACCTTCCATACAAGCTTATATAGCCCAGTGAAATTCTGGTGTCTTCTGTATTAATGATATACCAAAATTTGTCACACCTGGGGTCCAAATCTGGGAAATGCTCAGAAGGCAACTTCAGACATAAGAGCTTCCACAAACCCACAGAAGCATGAGATGGTCTACCAAAGAGTAACGGAAACCCAGAATGTATCATCCAAGAATTAAATCCCCACTCACAGAACATCCTATTCAATAGGCAAAACCAACATTTTTTTATCACCAGAGTGGCAGCATTTAAGCAAAAAAATAGATCACAATAAAAGAATTTTATTCTGGAAGGATGAGAAAAATGTTAAACATTTTTTTTTTTTTGTGAGAAACAGAGATACAGAGCTTGTTTGAAAACTGAAAGTCTCTCATGCCCCAATCTATAAATAAAACTAGTTGGGCTTTTCTTTTGTACTAAATTTAAAGGAAAGCCTTTTCCATGGAGAGTTTTCTTTAAAACAAACTATGCCCCAGAAGGAATTTAATGATGGTGTTTCCAACAAGCAGCATGAATGAATTAAACAATAAATGCAGTAAGAAAGCAGCTGTATTTTTAATAGAAGCAGATGAATTTGTAGTTCAAACATGACTGCGTTCTCAGAGAGAAGAGGACAGTTCCTGGCTGTTGTCACCCAGATAATAACAACATTTTCCTTTCACCCTGTACCAGGACCTTGGCTCAGGTGCAATTTGCCCTCTAGCATCACAAAAAGCCTTCATGTTCACTCTATTGACCATCAGGGAATCCCACGTTTCGTTGCACGCAGTACCACATCACTCAGCTCCCTTCTGCATATTACCCACAGGCTACACAGGGGACAGGAGGAGAGACACTTGGCCCTCCCCTGTAGCCAAGCCAGGGCCACCATCACCATACAGCAACCAGAGACCAACCACATGGCTTTGTTCACCTTCCACCTTTGGAGATAAGCCTCAAGGCCTGCAATTACTCAGTTCAGAAATCCCCAAGCCTCACAATGACCTGCCAGCAGCCAGAAGTGCACAAACTCCCAAGTAACCAGTTTGACTGAACACTAACAAGTCTCCAGCAATTATTCTGAACATTTATGCAACACTAAGATCACAGCAGGCTCAGAACATCCAGTAGCACTATAGGTGAGCCTGCTGCAGTTTTAAACAGGTATTTCCACTAATTAGCCCAGCAACCATTTACCCATTACACTCATTTCATGTTTCAAACAGATACCATCGCCCTAACCACCTGGCCAAAGCCATAAGTGAATTGTTGAGCATACACCATGCTCCACCCCAGAAACAACAGCATTTCAAATGGGGCAGATGACAGAAGCTCCTGCAGTAATTCATTTTTTCCAGATCACTTTATCTTAATCCTGAAGTTCTGCTTGCTTCTGATTTTTGTTTGTTTTCAGCCTTTACTTTGTGTGCTCTAAGCTTCCAGAAAGGAAACTGCTACTTAAGGTCTGCACCTGCTGTACTCTTCCACTGCAGTGGAGAGACCTCTCCCGTTGTGTGGGAATTGGGCACCCGTACCAACAACATTGGAGCCCAGCAGGCCTGTAAGAAATGTTTCCTATCAGGCTAAAGAAGTTTCCTCCCTTGCAGTAGGGTAGCTTCCCCTCCAAATCCCTGTGCAGCCTAAACTGTATTGTAGAAGAGTAGGGACTCTAAAAACTCATTGGGATTTTTTTTTTTTTTTTTTTAATATGGTAAGGAAGTTACAAACACTGCAAAGGTTCCTGCTAGGATCACAGGTCACCCACCCCTTTGCTGATGTGCACCACCCATGAGCAGCATTTTCAGCACAGGCTTTACTGATCCATACACAAAACAGATGCACCAAGACAGAATATAAAAACAGATCATATTTTTTGTTATGGCTTTGATTCTCTTCCTTATAATTGCAAGTGAGCTTTCAATTGACTACCTCAAAGTAGATGAAGAGCATACACACCTCAAAGAAGGCAAAACCTCCTTGCCGAAGCCTCAAGCAGCAGGACTCCAGAGACAGCAAACCCTCCTCCAACAGCAGGGTGACCCTTCTGGGAAGTAGTTCAGCCCTGCCTATATAGAATCAGTCGATTTGCCCCAGGTACTCCAATAAGGGTGAGTGGAGCTAGGTGGACTTCATTAAATTCATCAGGTTTGGGGCTGGGCCTTGCCCTCCTTGCAGCTGGGAGCCCTGCGCAGAGCAATGGGGCTGCTCCTGTGCTGCAAGAGCAACAAGCACATGCTGCACCTGAAATGGCAGCTCTGCAGTGCATTTCTGCGTGGATTTGTCTGTGACTGAGAGGGATGAGATGAATCTGCTGCAATAAATATGTTTTCCAAGCATCCTGGTTAAGCAGATGGATCCTGCTGCATGTCAGAAAGCAAAGGGGATTTATGGCATTACAAAGGGAGACACAAGGCCAATCTTGAAGCAGTTCAGCTCACCTAGTCAGAAGAGCAAGCAATTAATGAATTCTAGGTGGGTGGTCAATAGTTCACTGACGTGTGAAGCTCATCGTGTGGCACCCCTGGAAGCCCCTGTGCACTTTGTGTGCTGGGGGTTGCTTGGAAAAGGCCACAAGAGCAGCACTGGTGGCTGTCCCCCACACCAGGCAGAGCTCATCCCCTAGCCGAGTTCACTGACAGGCAACCCAAAGGGTCTTCTTTCAATACTCGTGACATTTCCAAAGCTTGGATTCTTTTATTTGCAGTAACTGTATGTTTCGTAAGTATAAAGAGTGAACTTCCTCCTACATACTGTGGAAATACATAAAACACAACTCAATGTCATTTCACCTGCTGATATTTCTATTTCAAGAAGGGAGCAAGAACACTGCAAAAGAAAAAGAAGAAAAAAAAAAAAAAAAGCCTTTCCCAGCAAATGCTGATGTATAGGATGTGACATAATAGTGTAAAAACTTTTGGCAAAAACAGGGATTTTAAATTGCTTTGCTCTATTTTGCTGTGGTGGGAGTTTTAATGCAGTGCACTTTGCCTAGAACTGACATGAAAGAACAGACAATCATCTAGAATGTGTTACAGGGAAGAACAAAACAATTTTCCAGGCAAAAATATATTGAGTTCAGTACACTGTTCATAGGTTACAGCAAACAGAAGCGCTCACTGTAATGGATGCTTTGTGGCTACTGGCAAACCTTTTGAGGGCGCACGGGAGGGAGGTGGCGGTGACGGGGTGGCAGATATGAGCTGCGGTGGGGTGAGAGGGTACAGAACTGTATTTCCTTTTTACAAAACAATTCTGTGGGCTCTGTATTTCCCTGGGTCCCGCCAGAGCAGAGCAGACAGCATTGTGCTGTAACACGGGCCCAGCGGCCTGCCCACCTGTGGCTCTGTGCAGAGAGCCAGCTCTGGTCCCAGCAGGTACCTGCACGGGGGTGCTGCTGGAGGGTCAGCAGCTTGGCAGTGACCTAGGGCATGTAGAGGCTGTGGGCCAGAGAGGGGGACATCACGACAAATGGCTTTTTTGAATGGCCACAGTGCCAGCAAGGCAACATTGTTTGCTTTATTTGCCATATGCTGGCACAAAGCAGAGGAGCTGGGGTGGTGGTTTGTACTCAGAGCATCAACCGGAGTGTGATCGGTTCTGCAGAGTTCCCTCTAGAGGTGAGCATTTAGGGACAGTTAAACTACAGCTCTCAGACCTGTTAGGGTGAGCGAGCTTTGTGTTAAAGCGGGAGGGATGCTCACAGATGCTCGCTGATGCTCACAGCCTCCTGCACTGCAGCTGCTGGGGGGCATCACAAAACTGACCGAGGGCACCTGGCCTGTTCCTCCTGCTCTTGCAGCAGGCAAACCTTGGCCATTTCAGGCTGAAAAAACTCTCCATACAAAGCTCAGTGAGTATGTGAGCCCTTGGACTTCTTTACATTAAAAAAAAAAAAGGAAAAGTTTTGACTGAGGGGGAGGAACAGGCACGCTGTAGCCAGGGCAGATTGAGTTCAGCACCAACGCTGCTGGCACATGACTGACTCAAACAGGCTTCTCACCTGTGCCTTCCATCCTATGCAGTCCCCAGCAAATTGGCCTCTGCGACTGTTCCAGGAGCCACTTGCCACGTGTTAGAGCTTGTGGTTTATTGGCGTTAGGAGAGGTGCAGCTTGTAATGCTGCAATGTAATGCAGAGCTGTTGCCCGTGCAGCACTGCAGCAGCCCTGCCTGGCGGCTGGACCAGCGAGGACGCCCTGTGCACGCTGACACTAACACTGCCTCCTTTTACATTCTTCTTGCTCTCTTCCCCTCTCATTTTTCTAATGAAATCTTTCCATATTATTAATGGCTAGGGTGGATCTATAGAGCATGTTCCTTCCAGGATTTTCTTGTTTGCTGTAGTCTTCACATTTTCCAGTTCATTTCCTATTTTCCTGCTCTAAAACCACTGCCAAAAAAATCCCTGAAGCACACTTTGGTACTTGAATAGAAAATATATATATATATGTATGTATAAACATTTGAGAACAGACATTTGATCCAGACTCTTGCAAATCAGTAGCAATTTTTCCCCAAAATATGAGTCATTTGCATCAGTGGGTGACAGTTCCTCCAGGTGAGCTTTTATCTAATTAACTAGGCAGATGCATTCCTATCAGAGAAAGGGGTAATGCTGTATCACATAATTTATGTGAATTTAATTGTCCACGAGCATTCAGCCAAAATGTAAGGACTGGCCTTATGATGGAGCATTTAATCGGGTTCCTTTAGGAACTAAATGATTAGGAATGAAATTAATGAAATGGATTTTTGCCCAGATATTCTAAATGACACCAGCTCCTATAGCCAAAGAAGAAACAGGTACCCAAGAAAATGTTCTTCACTCATGGACTGGAATATTAGAAACAAAAGTGGCTATGTAATCCCCCATGGAAAGAATTATTTTGGTTTCATGTAATCCCTCACCAGAAAACCTGGAAATGTTACAAACTGCACTGATATTAGAGCTCAAGTGCATGACGGTGCCAATTGGAACAGGTCAGGAGCTGGGGAATTCCTCAGGACATTCGAGGAGAAAAAAAAAATCTGAAGTAATTTCATGGATTATTGTTGTTTTTAATCCCTTCTGTGGCTTCTGAATGAAAATCCCCACACGTTTAGTTGCTCAGACATGGACACTTCTCTGTAAACACAAACTGGAAATAAAAGCAGTTGGACACAAGTCAAACTGGTGGAAGTGCTATTAAATGACTCAGGCAGCCTGATCCCTGAGACCGGTTATTTCTGTGCATAACACTGGCAATTTGGGGCTGAGCTAATTCTGCTATGGGCGTCATCCTCCGTTCTTTGCTCAAGGGTACAATAGCAGGTGACGCCAAGGGACCTTCTGCTCTGACTCCCCGACCCACGTTTGCTCTGCAGGCACAGAGCTCATCCACGGGATCCCGGGGCTGGGCAGGTCCCGCGCTGCGGGGCTCACGGCAGCTCCTCCCTAGGGACTGAGTTGGGCCAAAGCGGAGAATAACAGTACGCGCTGGTGCCTGAACAGGAATGTTTCCCTTTAAATACGCTGGGACGCATCCACGTTTCTCAGTCTGCGCACTCAGTGTCTGTTCATTTCCTTCCACTGACGAACAACAGGACACGAGATGACTCAGGGGGCTTCCACGGCTGCGTCGGGTGAGACGCCGCCTTCAGCAGGATGCTCGGTTGCACGCAGTGTAACATGCAGCAGCCTCGTGGTTCCTGCTCTGCAATTCCAGCTCGGCGTTTGGGGGAAGACCATCCCCGATCTCAGCATGCCTCGAAGCATCGCGCTGCTCACAAAGGCTCAGCTTCAGTTCCACGGGCGTGCATAAAGAGTTTGACTGATTTAGGAACTCCCACCAGAGGAATTTCTTAGTAGATGGAGAGGGATAAAAGCCCAGCAGCTCAGAAGCAGGTGAAGTTTCTCAAGTCTCTCTCTCAATCTCTCTCTCCCCCCACACTGTTTCTCTTCTTAACCTGAGCTTAAAGTCACTTGCTTTCACTGTGCAAGGTTAGATGGGAAGAATCCAGATCGTGGTGATCTGCCCTAGCAAACCTGCGGCACTTCTGGAAAGAAAACCTCCAAGGGAGCAAGCTGGCCATCATCCAGTTACTCTGTGTACGCAGGGATCCCTTCTTATAAAGGAATAATGATCTCACATAAGTAAAAAAAAAAAAAAAAGAATCCGTTTTGATGTAAATTCACGGAATACAGGGGGTTTAAGACAGCACAGCTGAAATCAGCATCTGGACTATTGTCTTGGATACCTTCAAAGCCCGTGATTTCTCCCTCCAGGGGCACATGCTTCTAGGAAACCTATATTACTTTGGCTGAAAGACAGTACTTCAGAGAATGTCATCAGACCACCAGCACAGTTTAATAGTTCTGCTCTGTTGTTCTGAGAAATACTGTTTTCTGTAGGAATTCGGGAATGACCCATAGAAACAACTTTGGCAGCACATGTATTTCCCTTTGGATTTCTCGAGGTAGCAAAGGATCTGAGGAGCTGAGTGTTTCCAAATCTTCTCAGCTCATCTGCATTACGAGGACTAAGTGGCTCACCAGTGGCTCCTCCGTTAGTCTGAGGCTCTGACACCAGCAGGGCTGCATTTGGTCCAAGATGTCCTGAGAACCGCAGCGAGAGCGATGTTTTTTAACACCATCAGATTCCCCTCTCTGCTCTCGGTGAGCGAGATTCATTGCAAAAACAAGCAGTAAATCCTGCAAGGCTGCGAGAGCGCAGCACTGAGGGCCAGACAAATTAAGACAGATGTTCTGAACTTGGGATAGCGAGGATGTGGTTTCGTGAGGCTGGCCATGTGAATGCTCTCAGCACATCCTCCCTTCTCAGACACAGGAATGAGGCAGATAATGCAAGGAGACACAATAAATCCAGGAGATGGCTGTGCTGGGTGGGGTTGCCAACCTGCAAGCAGAGCCCCCAGCTCGGCTGGATGCGCGCTGCTCGGTGCACTCCCGCTGCACGCTCCTGAAAAATACAAGGGAGGAGCAAGTGTGCGAGAATGGGGAAAAGATGTGCCAGGAAGTCGTGCAAAGGAGGGAGGTTTGTCAGCACGTAGCTGTCTGCCTCTGCAGGAGCCACAGCCACAAGGACTAAGGAGGAGAAAATCACGGAGCTCTTTGGAGGGAGGCCGAGCCCTCAGGTGGCTGCGGCATCATCCGGATCCTGTGACCACCCCGTCCGACACCTTGCAACCACAGCCTTGGGACACGGCGTACAGGTGAACCCAAGGGACTCTCCTCCTGCTTTGCACAACCATCCTGGTTTTCCTGCTTTTTTAACAACATGCACAAGCAGCGGGACGTGGGCCTGGGGTTTAGGCCTTATTTAAGCTAAACGACGCAGCCCTTACATTCATGGTGAGGTAGTTTTATTTTCTCCATGTGAACTACAAAGAAGCACAATTCAAGAATAAAAATGCTTTTTCTCCAAAGCCATTGGAAAATTATTAAGGAAAGGCAAATGAGGAGGATACTCAGCAAGGTCTTTTAATTCTCTTATTCCCCCTTTACGAAGCTTGGTGCTCTGGCTCATTTTTGACACCCATCAGAAATAATCTGGAGCTTGCAGATAGAAGGAACAATTTCTACCCCTTCCCCCCCTCCCCAAGAATAAAAATCTCAAGTGTTTCTGACAGCTGTCACATCACAGCATATTTCGTTACTTTCACATTGTCAGTTGTTATCACAATTTTTCCAAAATCAGAATTTCTGAAGCTTTTTTTTTTCCGTTCTTCCATTTTTTGGTATGTAAGTATCAAACTATGGACACAGAACAAATCACCTTGGTGGGAATGGTCATTAAAGACATGGGTGATATGCATGCTGATTGTCCCACATGCTTTTCCAGTTAAAATATTTGGCCCGAGAATGTGGGAGGTAAAGAACTTATATTTTGAGGTCTTTATAAAACATAGCTTATATCCCCTGATTTATGCTTCTTGGGACCGGTTCTGTGTAAAACATTTAACCAGCTATACTTTAGATAAAAGAAACATCTGAAGCATTGGTTGTTTTGGAATTTCTCATTCTTTTCTCCCATATATCTTCATAAAATTTCAGCGCCAGGCAAAATATTTTAAGTTCAGAACCTCTCCGCTGGTTCCTGCATTCTCTTTTCTCCAGCAGCGCTCACGCCACCACTCCAACCTTCTCCCCTGCCGCTGGGCTCGCAGCACCACCGTAGCCATCGGTTGCACGAAGCAGCACAGCGCACCTATTGCAGCAGGGGACCTGTGCTTTACCTTTAATTTCGCCACTTTGGGACGTGGGACAGAAGCCCTGAAACCAGAGCACGCAGGAAGTGGCAGCTTCTGCTGGCATCGGTCTGGAGGGGCACAGTGGGACCGCGGCTCCTCAGCAGAGCTGCTGGGTCCAGCGTGGCTGCTGCCACGTTCCTGCACAGGCACAGATGTCCTTGTCCTGTCAAAGCAGTCCCCCCGTCCCCCCGTCCCATCCTTCTGCTTTCATCGCTGTTTGGGACCATTTCTAACTCAGTGCACGGCCTGAGGCAGGCTGGCCTTGCAGCTATGCCACTGGATGCAGATGCAAAAAAACAAAAATTCCCATCTCAGTTGCATACTTTGGTCAGGGCCTGAGCCAGGCAGTTAGCTCGACCTGCCTCTGCCTCCCTTCAACATCCAGCATTATTTCTTCTCCCCTGCAAAGCCCTGCAAATGTGTGGTGCTGCATGCAGTCACCACCGTTGGTCAAGATGTGCTCGCCCCCCTGGCAGAGCGGCTCGCCATGCTAACGTTTGGCTAATTTGCTCTTTCAAGCAGCAGGGTGAGCCATGGCAGGCTGAGCAGCGTGCTGAAAGAGCTCCTGGTTCGTTCGGAGCTGGCTTGTGCAGCTGCCCAGCACGGCGCGGGCACACCTTCGGCATCAGGGATGGTGCTGTTCGGGTGGGCTGCACATCGGATGCTCTGAACAGTTTCTACCAGCTGCAGCTGTAGTCATAGAGACACAGCCCTTAGAGAAATCAGAATCAATTTAGGCACCTAATACTGGGATGTCTGAGAGTGAATTGGTTTTGAATTAATCGAGTAAAACAAGGCAGTGAAAACCCACGTAACATGTTGGTCTGGAAACTGCTGCAGCCCTGGGGATGGAGCGACAATGCATATTTTACCCTGTGAATTTTTTATTAAGGACTGTTTTTTTATTTTTTATTATTGAATATGAATATTTTACACGTCCGAGTTCAGAACAATGCTTTTTTTGGCTGCCTCTGCACTTTTCATGGTTGTGTACCCTTGCATTGCATAACTGAGAGAGATCCATTTACACACAGGGGGAAAGGGGACTAATGAATCTCAGCAAAGCTAACTTTACTGTGTGTGAAAAAAAGCACTCTGAAGTTTTCCAAATAAAAAACAACAAAAAAGTACATATATAAAATACTTGTATGGAATGGCTTAATAAAATCAGTGTGTGCATATGCGTACGTGTGGGTGCATGTGTGCGTGTGTGCGCGATGGCTACGGAGCCTCTCTGAGCATCGCCGTGCCTGGAAAAACAAAGGGGCTGAGTCCCAACCTTCCTCCCTGCCCCTGCTGCAGAGATGCCTGGCTTGGCACCCCTCACGGCTTGGCACCCCTCACGGCTTGGCACCCCTCATGGCTTGGCACCCCTCATGGCTTGGCACCCCTCATGGCTTGGCACCCCTCACCACAACCCGGCCATCACCGGCCTCCCCAAGCCCCGCGCTCTGCAGCACAGGGGTGAGCCCACCTCTCGCAGCAGCGTGCTCAGCATGGATGAGGGCAGGGGATGGGAGATTTGAGTAATGAAGATGATAATTATTTGTCCAGTGTGTATGTGAACCCAGCCTTCTTGTTGTGCATATGATAGCGGGGAGGAGAGAGAGAAAGCAAGAGCTCTTGTACTGTTCTCAAGAGCTCGCAACCGAGAATGGGCAGGGTGACAAGAACCGCGTTGTTTTGGGTAATCAGTGAGCATTGTCCCAGGCTGACACCGCCGCATACCAATAAAACCTTTAGATTCACAGGGAATGGGGAAAACATGAAATGATGAATTGTTTGACATTTACAAGAAAATAAAGGACTGCTGCTGGACTGAAACCTAAAGGAGACTTGGGGAGGGAGGGAAAAATTACCAGGAGCAGGGTGGGGTGGTTATGTAATTTTAGTGCAAACTTCACACATGGTTTTGTGTTTCTGATTTCGGGGACCCAAGTCCCAGATCTTTGCACTGATGTGCACTCTTATGTAGGGTTTTCCTGGGGAGACACTTCATCCCCAGCCCAACCCAGTGGTGCACAGCAGCCAGCAAGAGACAGCCCTCACCAAAAGCAGCCTGCAGGACAGGCACAGGGCAGAACAGAAGAAGGGTGTTTGTAAGTGGGAACTGACACCTGACTTGCCCAAGATTAAACTCCTCATTCTGCAATGAGTCACTAGTAGGTCTTAACTTCACTAGTAGAAGTTAACTTAAACCTCTTCATTCCCTGCAACCATTCCCAAATTCAGCAGACCTGTGTGATTTTCCTGAGGCTGGAAGGCTCCCAGGCATTTGCAGCTAAGCCCTGTACGTGTCCAGAGGACAGACGGAGGCAGACAGAGGAAGGATTCCTGCCACTCATTTTCTGTGGTGTGAGGGCTATGGGAACGTGGTCCTAAATGATTATTAACATAACTGACCTCTTCAAGGTGAAAATGAAGTGCAGGTGAAGTAAGGAATTTCCAGTGCCCTGCACAGCGATGGGAGCACAAGGTGACCAAGAGACTGAGGAGGCTGATAAAAAGCCTAGGCTCTGGGAACACGTGCCAGCTCCTGCTATCTGCTGTGTGTCCTTGAGCAAAGTCGTGTCTCGGATGCAAATGGAAACAGCCGGGCCAAACCAGTACAGTGGGTGCTACCTACCCGTAATCACGGTCTGTTGAATGATTTCCGGCTGGGAGGAGCTGAAGCAGGTCCCTGGATGTTGAACGATTCTGGTGCCAGTGAATCCATCCCGTGTTACACCAGGCAATGTGCTCTGCAAGGGTGACACCTTGCTACGAGCACGCAGAGCCCTGCTAGGTGTCACTCTCCAAACACGCTTTGTGTCTGCACCTGGGTGTGCAGTTATCACGCTTGCTGCTTCGCTTTTCTCCTTGCTGACAACAACCTTGAGCTGCACCGTTCTCTGGGGTTCCCGCTGCTTTCCAGCACGCGGTTGTTTGCATTTTTATTTGCATTAGATTATTGGAGCAGGAGTCTAAACACTTAAGTTACTGCAAATCCCTCCTCATATGGAAGTCAGTGAGCTGTAAAATATTTAAACTGTCTACAGTTGTACCTCGTTTGTTTACACATTTCCAGTGGGCTGCTAAAAGGTAACATACTGCAATGGAAGAAAGATACGAGATTGCTGATTCAGATTTCATAACAGCTCTAAAAGCCCTCTGAATACTTGCATTAACTTGATGGAGTAATACATATCTCAACTTTCTGAAGCCTTAGGGCCCAAGCGGAGCAGGAAAGCTGTGTGTTTTATTCCAGACTCGTTGCTTTATGCTTTCACTCTGATCACTGGGGAAAATGAGGTCCTGCTGCTGCTGCTGGATGCTCCTGCCACCACGGCCAGAGGAGCTGCAGAAGAGGCACCCGGCCGGTGTAAGGAAGGTGATGATGCCTGGCACAGCCAGGAAAGCATTTCACTTCACTCTGCTGGAATACCCAACGCAGCCACTGCCACCTCCATCCCCAAACAGTAATAACCGAGTTGCACAGGGCTGTTCTGTAGGGACAGGCGCTGCCACTGCCACTGCTTCGGACACCGACCCATCACACAGCCTGCCCTCCACACAGCCTCGCTGCATGCTGATCGCCTGTTCGGATTCATGCACGTTTTCACATCCTGTCACCGCCTACTCCCCCGACCCATGTAAGTGTGCTCTGGGATGTACACGTCTCGTGTTACACCCACTGCTGAGATCGGTCTTAAAAAGGTGAGCTGAGCCTGCCCTGCACCCAGCTCTTTTCCTGTGCTTCCCACTTTGCAGGTACAAAAATCCCCTTGTGACTCTGGAGTCACCCAGAAATCATCCTCCCCTCCCTGCCCACCTCCTTCGTGGCTGGATCTTCCAGCTCGTTTTAACTTCCCACTCCAGGTACTCCAGGGCTTGGTGAACGGCTGAACAGGGGGTTGGACATCCCTGCATTCAGAGCACTTGTAAATGCCCTGATGGAAAGGAAAGCAGTGCTGCGAGTCTCCAAAGGGCAGGGAGAGGAGGTGAGGGATGACTAATCAGTCCCAAGGCAGCAGAGGGCATCAATGAGTTTGAAGATTCTTCTCCAGAGCTGCATGAAAATAGCCAGACACCGAATCGAGTCATTCAGAAGGCAGATTGTGTCTTTTCCTATTTTCATGCTGGTCTTGAACAAATCCACTAAGTTCTCAGATACATCTTGACAGCTTTTTGAAATATTTTTTAACAATATATAGTATAGTGCTATTTAGTTTAATTGTGAGATTTCTATTGCCTGCTTTGATGTAGTGCGTATATTTGCAGAAGTGGATGACAAGGATCTCTAAATACATCATTTTCAGATGATCTGAATGCAGATTTAAGTACTGCAAATTCATGTGATTGTTATGGATTTCACAGCTGACTTTGGAAATCCAGTTAGCCGTGATATTTACTCCAGTTCAGCATTGGAAATGCTCAGCATTCCAAAAAAAATGCTCAGCGAGCTCAGCAAGGCAGATTTGTTTGGTAATTCAAGCAAATATCTGCAGGGTTATTTTGTCACTTTTCCTAGCTGTCGCCGAGGAATTAGAGAAATAACATCATCTCCTAACATGTCCAGCTTTTCCCAAAACAGAATCAGTGCCAGCTAGCAACAACCACCTCCACCTTCTTGTAGATGCCTGATGTCACAAAGTTTGTTCAGAAATCTTCTAAGAATAAACCCAAACTAAATATCTCTCACCCTGTGCTCTCTGATTAATTACTACTCTTAACACTATATTACTTAAATGAAGTCTCACACAGTCCTTAACCTGGAATATTCACCAGATTCCACAGATGGGCAAACAGAAGTGATGTTTTATGCGATGTGACATAGCAAACGCCTTGGCAAGGCCACAAGCAGCGCAGAGGTGTGCTCTGTCTGAGAGCTCTGCTCTAGCAGCCAGACCAACTTATTTTCATTTGGCGAGCAAAACCAAATTTAGAGGCTCGGTCCTCTCTGAGCTTCTCCAGGACTGCTACGAGCGATCTCCGGTGCTATGGTGAAGGGTCAGCAATACCCACGAGCCCTCTATTTCTCCATCAGAGGTCTCTTTCCACTCCTTGGAAGTTTACGGTGCGTGGCAGGGAGCCAGCCCCCCCGGGCATGGGCTGGAGGTGGCTTGTTCTCAAGTGTTTAAAAGTCTGACAAACTGTTTGCAGTTCTAGCAGGGATCAACACATTTCTAGAATTAAAACCAACATCTTGGATAGCAAAAATGCTCAGAACAAGGACTCTTTCTTCAGCCCAATGCACAAGGGATCTTTCTTTACTAAGCTATAAAATCACTTACTACAAATCAATTATTTTTGTACTGATTTATTAACTGCTCTCCAGCTGTTCAGATTGGCACTTAAAAAAATTCCTGGATGGTCATACTTTTACTTTTCAAAAGCATTTTCTCTGGAGTACTGCTGGCCCGGCTTCGTAGTAGTCCTCCCTGGTGATCCACATATTCCTAAACGCTGTCAGGCTGGCGAGCAGCGACGCACCAGTCCACACGGAGTACATCCGATCTTTCGGCGAGAAGATCTTGACAGGGCTTGTGCTGGGAATTGCCTGAAGATCCTTCAGAAGCCTCTCCTTGAAGCCTCGGAACAGAGTTGATCCTCCCGAGAGCACCACGTTCCTTAGGATGTCCAGCTGGATACGGCTGCTACATCTGGCGAGGCTCCGGAGGACCATCCCCACAACCCCCGGCCCTTGGACTTCCCCCTCTCTGGGCACAAAAAGTGCTTCAGGAGCTCGGAAAAGCTGGTCTCCTACCTTGACAGACCTTCCGTCAGGAAGAATGTACTCACGTGCAAGATTTTCAGGCTTTTCCTGCATTTTTTGTCTAGGATCTAGAGCAACATAGCACAGCTTCTCCTTTATATCCCTGACGATCTCTCTCTCTGTTGCGCTCATGAATGAGTGCCCGGTCTCCAGGAGGAGCCTGGCGAGGTACTTGGTTATATCTCTGCCAGCAAAATCCACCCTGGTTATGCCCTGCAGCAGGTACTTGCCTTTGTAGACAGGGACCGCGATGGTGACGCCGTCCCCACTGTCCAGCACCAGCCCGGTTGTGCGGGCACCGGCGTACAGGACCGCCAGCGCCTGCAGCGTCACGAAGAGGGCCGGCACGTGGAAGCTTTCAAACATCAGCTCGGCCATTTTTTCCCGGTGGGACAAAGGATTGAGAGGGGTCTCAGTGAGCAGTGCTGGCCTCTCACTGGGTTTCAGCCTGAGTTCATGCTTGTACAGGTATCTCCAGATCTTCTCCATGTTGTCCCAGGATGTAACGAGCCCGTTTTCCATCGGGTAATTCAAAGACAAAATGCCCCGTTTGGACTGGGCTTCCTCTCCGATGTACCACTCCCTGTGACCGGCTCCAAACATGACAAACCTGAACTTGGGGTACCCCACAACAGTAGAGATAACCGAGCGAGGTGCCAGCTCCCCCGACAGCCCAGCCTTGCACCGCCCAGAACCATTGTCAAAGATCACGGCGGGGGTCCCTGCTGGCACCGCGTGTGACATTGCGTGCAGGGCAGGTGCTGCTGGGGGGCAGCGATCTTCTGGCAGCACCATGAAATGTTCCAGAGCCTGCATCACAAACGGGCACAACTCACAATGCCCACAGTGCAGCCCCAGCCCCACTCCTCTGAGCAATTCGATGCAGGGCTGGTACTTGGAAGGGAGGCTGGGTGTTCTTGCTTCCCTGATAAATTACGGCGGGGAATCAATGATTTTTTTCAGGCCCTCAGGCACAGGGGAGGGTCGGTTACAGTAATTGCATTTGCATTGATTTATATTTGGATTCTGTTTGGGGTTTTGCTGGGTTTCTAAAGGAAACATTTTTAATGAGGTCGAAAATAACACACGATCTAGTTTTAGAATACAAAACCCAGATATCTCAAAGACCTTAGAGGGAAGAATCCCCAGCAGAGGTGAGCTACTCCCCGTATGGCTGCAGGAGAGGCAGTGAGTCGCGTAGTTACTGCATTCCTGCAATCTGTGGGAAAGGAAAAGGACAAGGAAAAGGAGAATGAAAAGGAAAAGGAAAAGGAAGTTTTAAAAAGCACAGAATCCAGACTAAATTTGTATAGAACCTACTGCTGGAAAACTGCTGGAATTTTTAACGAAAGTTCAAAACCAGCCTCTCACAGGATTTCTCCAACTCTCCCCATTAGTACACATTAATTCCATTACTAATCTGATGACATGAGCAAGAGTGGCTGGGGGTAGGAGTGCTGTGGGAATAGTGGCAGTGGCCCTGATCACTCTAGGCTACCCTGTGAGGCTGGGGCGAAGAAACAGCAAGGCTGTGGTGTCACAGCCCGAGCTCCCCAGGCACAAGGCAGGGGCTGGAAGAGCACGTGCTGACAAACGAGGCTCCAGGCTGGGGCATGAGGGAGGTGGGAACACACAGCGCTCCCCTTGGAGGTGACGGATGTTAAGAAGGCTCGATGCCCTGGTTACCAATTCTTTTAATGTTTTATCTCCATAAAGGTTTTGTCAGCCAGTAAACACACGAACTGCTGTGGCACCTTTTGGTTTAGTCAGCCCTCGCCATGTTGCAGCAAGACATTTGCTTGGTCTGACAGTCTCCTTAGAAGCATTTCCGATGGATGACAGCAGCCCCAAAGTCCTTGTAGTCGCTCACGGTGACCCACATTTGCTTGAAAGACGTCAGGCAGGTGAGGACGGAGGCCCCGATCCACACGCTGTATTTTCTCTCGGGGGGGGCAACGATCCTCACGAACATGCCTGCAGGCACTTGGAGGTGCATCTCCCTCAGGATCCGCTCCTCCAGGCCGGGGAAGAGTGTGGAGCCACCCGAGAGCAGGACGTTGGCGTAGAGATTCCTGCGCACATCAATGTCACATTTCATGACGCTGTTGAAGATCATTTTGTGCACACCGGGTGCTTCGATGCCGATGTTTGCAGGCACAAAGAGGACCTCTGGTGCACGGAATAGCTGGCTGCCTATCTGAATGACATTGTTGTCAGGTAATCTGTATTCTTTCATGATTTCTTCGGGCTTTGCTTTCATTTCCTGGATGGGGTCTAAAGCTATGTAGCACAGCTTCTCTTTGATATCTCTCACAATTTCCCTTTCAGCTGTGCTAACAAAAGAGTGCCCGCTCTCCAGAAGAAGCCTCATGAAGTATTCGGTTATGTCCCGGCCAGCAATATCCAGCCTGGTGACAGCATGAGGCAGACAGTACCCTTCATAAATGGGGACAGTGTGGGTGACACCATCCCCGCTGTCCAGGACGATCCCGGTGGTGCGGGCTGAAGCATAGAGTGCCAGAGCTGCCTGGACTGCCACGTACATAGCAGGCACCATGAAGCCTTCAAACATGATCTCTGTCATTTTCTCCCGGTTCTGCAGAGGATTCAGGGGGGCTTCTGTCAACAGCACTGGCCTCTCAGTGGCTTTGATTCTCAGTTCATACTCATAGACGTGTCTCCAGATCCTTTCCATGTCATCCCAGGAGGTAACTATGCCATGGTCAATTGGGTAATTCAAAGACAGGATCCCTCTTTTGCACTGAGCTTCTTCTCCAACGTAGTATTCTTTCATCCCAGCTCCAAGCATTGTAGATTTGGCTTTTGAGCGACCAACAATTGCCGTGATAACAGACTTTGGGGCACTGTCACCTGCGATACCTGCCTTGCATAATCCAGACCCGTTGTCAAAGATTACTGCTGGGACATCCAAAACGCTGGGGTCAAACATTATTCACAGAGCTGACGGTGCCCCAGAGCAGCTCTCTGGCCGTGTTTTCCTGTTCCTCTTTTACAGGCTGGTCACCATCGCCAGGGTTGTCTTCTCTGGGAGGGATGCAGCTTGCATGTCTGCCCCCAGCTACCTCATAATGGCCAGTGATACAATAATATATTTTCCCAGCAAGTTACAACATTCCAGGCACTGCCCTGGAAATTCAGCTTTACAGTGACTCCAGACAGATGACTCTCATTCACCAAGTCTGATCCATAGGTCACAGACCATCAACTGTATCCTTATACTGAGCCCAAGAGCATCTATTTCTCAGAAAAGCAGGTTTTGAAAAATACATTTATGAAAATAATTAAGATGTTCACACGTGCCTTGGCTTAGCTAAGACTTACATATAATTCAAAGAGCTGGTGGAGATTAGGACAGATTTGCCTGCCTGTAAGTGCTAACTGAAGTGCCAGTTTGCTTTTTTGAATAACATCTGCATTGGAAGAAAACCTTTTTCAACTGAATCCTTTCTGATATTTTATAGGAAACTTCTAAAAAATACTTTTAAGTAGGAAGAATTGTGTTTGGTATTGGCTTTGGCATCTGGGAGTCTTGTTTTGATTTTTTTTCTTTATGCTTGTTACTTAATGTAAAGACTTTTTTGGTAAAAGCACAGAAATTAAAAAATAATTTCAGCCTCTTGATGGTTTAAAAAATCCTGTCAGCTTTAAACAATGCTTATAATACTCTTTAGTGCAAATAAATTCCTTCTCCTAATGAATCCGTACCCTACGCTGCTGACAAGCTGGCCTGCCTGCAAATAAACAGACATGCAGCTGTCCTCCTTCCATGCTTCCTTTTTCCCCACAGCACTTTGCTGAGCTCGTTTTTGGAAGTTTGTTCAAAAGGATTAAAAATATCCTAGATCTTCACAACTGACCCCCATTTCACATCTAATTATTTTTTCCTTTTACTTCAGTAGAAAGTTTCCCACAGAAGGAAATTTCTATGCTTTTGAATCCAATCAGGTTTGACAATCCAAATCCGTTTACAGAGAAAATTTCCTCTAAAAAAAAAGAAAAAGTCACTATATAACTTCAGTTTGAATCCTTGGCTGCCACAGTTTAATTGCTTCTCCTTGTGGCTCTAAATCCAGGGCAGCTTCAAAGCGAGGGTGGCTTCTATTAAATTTAATTACTTTTTCTTGCAGCTTGCATGGCAAAGGTGCCAGCTACTAAAGGAAGGTGGTTATGAATCAGAGGCAGATTCTAAACAAAGACATATATTAAACAGAAATTTAAAATGTAAGCAAATGACCTCCTTGTACTGCGTTTATACCCCAGATGAACCACTAAAAAAAAAGCCATCCAACAAGGGAACAGCTCTGTGCATGTTATTTCCATTCCGCCGAGATTCCAGACATGTTCGTGTTAAATGCCACTCTATCCATTTTAGCAATTTCTCTAATCCTCTTAATATTTGTGTACATATATTTCAGTGTGTGGCACACTTGTTTTCATGCATGCTTCTATATTAATGTCAACAGGTGTCCTAATCATTTAAGAGGCTGCTATATTCATCACACTAGAAGCCCCATTTAATCCTGCGTGGTCTGCCTGCAGTTTACAGTGAAGTACTCAGTTTTGAACATGATGTTTAGTATTAAAACAAGGGAATATTGACTGTGATTCTTAAATGGAGAGTTGAACCTAGGTGCAGGAATGCTCATCTGTTCCTTCATATTGCTCCTGTCATAAATCACGTTAAAAAGGGTATGTGTGAGTTCACTTTGTTCCTATAGGATTGGTAATAAAATAAGCAAAGTTGCTGTTTGTGTAGCAGACGCCCTGTATGCTGCCCTCGCAGAAGGGACAAGACGAGGCACCAGAAGCCTCTCATGCTCCCTGGAGGCACAGCTTGGGCAGGCAGGACCAAGACTGTCCCACAGTCACGGGGTTGTAAAAATCCATAGATAGCTAAATATGACGTTTACAGCCATTCTTGCTTATTTTATAAATTGGTGCTGAGCACATGCTTTCACTTACTGGTTTAAACGTGACATTGTGCTGTACTGTGTCACCTCCACAGAAGGGATTTCCTCAGGGAAGCCAAGGCTCGATCCTTCTCCATAGCAGTCCCTGGCCCCAAACATGCAGCTCAGGCGGACTCTGAGGGAACCAGGATGGAACGGAAAGCACTTGGAAAATGGTGCTGAGCTCTGGAAGATCTGAGTGTCCTAGGGATAAAACCAGAGGGAAAAGGATCAGCTAGCTCTCAGTCTGCATGCCCATGTAAACCCCAAGGGCCTGGCTTTGTGTAACATCTAAACCAGCAGGGATAAAAATCTAGAAAGGGATACCAAAAAAAGACATACATAGCTTACCGTATATTTCCTACATTTCATGATATCACACTCAGCAATAAAAGGTGGAAAAAGGAAGGAGAAGGGGTGGGCTCTTGTTGTGAAATGAAACACATTAAAAAGGTGAAAATAAGAAAGAACAAGGCATATGGTGGACATGAGTCTCCAGGCAGCCATGTAAACAAATACACTGCCTTTGTATGTACACTAGTAATTTAGCATGTTGTGGGATATCCCAGAAACAAGCCAAAGGATTTATTCATCACGCTAGTAAAGCTTCAGTGTTAAAAAAGTCAGTGCTTTTTTAAAAGTTACAGCTGAAAGATCATGGATCTTGTCTCATCTCCGTGGAGTAAACAAACGATTTGTGCACAAACAGGAGAGCGTTTGCAGAGGGAATCCCACCGCATCAGAAGTGTTACAAAAGGAAAAAGTGAGAAAAAGAGGGTATTTCAACCCAACGGAGGTCTGAATGAGGAGGGATTCAGGAAGCAACAAAAACTTTATGTTCAGGATACCAACACATGAGGGGAGGACAGAAGTGCTGCTCGCCCTTCTCCATGCCCCAAACTCCACGACTGGTGGCTGGCAGTGCACGGAAGAATCAAATGCAGCCAACGCTGCGGCGATGCTAGATGCCCCTACAGGGCAGGCTGTCGGCACAGGAGGACAGCACTTCGTCTGTGCCACAAGTCAATCTGTACAGACACAAAATGAATTTGCTGTTTATATGAGGAAACCAGGCGGGCTGGGAGCTGTAGGAACGAGCAGCGAATGGCAATCCCTGCTCAGAAGAGCTCAGCCCCAGCCCTGAGCTGTAGCAGGTGGGCGAGACAAACAGGCAGGTCAGGGTGGAAGGCCGGGGAGACGGTGTGAAAGAAATCAGGGGCTGAGCACAGCTCCTAGCCAGCAAGCAGCAGTAATCACCATCACAGATGCTTAGCTCTAACAACTTGACAAGATCCCTTTCTTCACATAGGAGCTGTGTTTGATTGCTCCCATACTTGTTTCCATCTAAAATCCCCATTTTGCAATGTCTTCGTGACACTCCAAACATCCACAATACTCTTTGAAGTTGAATTTTAATGTGTTTATTGACACCAGTTATGATATTTCAAAACATATGGCCTACAAATTGTTACCATGCACTCCTAGTGTTTACAGTAATCCCCATATTAAAACAAACTCAGCCTTTCCTGATGATTTTATATCTTCTTGCTGACTCACTTGCCTGTGTTTATTTAAACTCCCGTTGAGCTTTTTTTTCCCTATATTCAACACTTTGGAAACACAAAACAACTATCTGCAGATTTCATATACTTCTGATACGTTTTGTGTTCATTTTTATGGGCACCACATGGCCAAAATCCTGCTCCTCGATTTTCCTTGCAGACTCCTGACTCACAGCATGGCTTTCCACACTCGAACCCCGCTGTTAACCCTGTGCATGTGGCTGGCTTTGGTGTTGAGAGAACTGCTGCCCAGCCCAGCCCAGCGATGGGCAGCTCCAGAAGCTCAGCCCTGATAAAATCAAAGAACCATTTAGGTTGGAAAAGCCCTCTCAGATCACCAAGGCCAACCGTTAACCTAGCAATGCCAAGTCCACCACTAAACCGCATTGCCAAGCATCACATCACAAGTTTTTAGGAGGTCACACAGTTGCCTGTCAGAAAGGGTTAGGGTAGCTCAGCCTTCCTTTGGCCCATCCCATGAGGGCACCTTGGCCCAATTAGCACAACACTGGCTGCTGGTTCCAGTTTGTATCGTAAAACCAAGTCAAGGAAAGTCTCTGGTTGGAAAGGACCCTACAGGCCACCCAGTTCCAACCCCATTGCCATGGGCAGGGATGCCACCCACCAGATCAGGTTGCCCAGGGTCTTGTCCAACCTTTCCTTGAACCCCTCCAGGGATGGGACAACCACAGCTTCTGTGGGCAAAGTGCTTCTCAGCTCACCAGGAAGGAGGCAGCAGGATCCACTCCCATTAATGGCCCCAGACAGACCCCTGGAAAGCAAAGCCAAAAAGATACGTTAATTTTGGCAGTGAACAAAAGCACTGGGGAAGGGAGTAAAATCAATGTTCACTAAATAGAAAAAAAAAAAAAAGGATCTAAACTGGGGGAAAACACATTAATTTTCTAATTCTTAAAAGGTACTGGAGGGAGGGAAATGGAAATTGCAAACAAATTATAAAATATATAAAAAATTACAACTCACTATCCATTTAAAGGAAACTTAAATTACTGCGTTGCTAAATTGGAACGGCTCTGAGGACTCATTCATGGTCTTCTACTCCTTAGACTCACAAAGTCTAGCTGGTACCTCTAGGGGTGGCTGGATTTAATAGTATCATCTGAAATGTAATAAACCCTGCAAGTGATGAACAACTGGGAAGGTGCAGAACCCACCGGGATTCAAATTTAATTCAGACAATTTGGAATTCAGCATCGGAGAACTACTCAAGAGTTCGCGTGTTATTTTCCACATTGGAGAAAAGAAAATTAATTCCATACCAAGGAAGTGATATAAATTATGCATACATTAAAGCCTTGGTTGAAAGTTGGTATATTTAAAATAAATAGGCTTGATTATTTGAAAATGAAGAGAAGTCCAGGAAACGGAATCAGGTGAAACGATTTCACCAAGCTGAGCTCCAATCACTCAGCCACAAATTAACCTTTCCCGGGGAAGCGGCGGAGCTGAGGCCTCGCAGCTGCGCTCCCCAAAACAGCTCCATCTCCGACAGGTTGCCCTAGAACACTACTAGGAGGAAGGGAAAGTTTGGGGATTAAGGCATGGGAACATTAGGTGACAGAGATGCACAGTCTATTTCTAGGCCTCCCAGCTCCTGCCTGACCACAACCAATCTTTGCATCCTGATCCCTGTCCACGTAAAGCTCTGTGTCTGCTCAGGTAAGTGCCTTTGAAAATGAAATCAGAAATGTTGGGGTTTCTGGGACAAGGAAAAAAAAAAAAAAAAAAGAAAGAAAGCAGGGCCCTCTTACCCTTGGAAAACTGTTAACTCAGCATTAAACACATACTGAGCTGCTCTGGAATCTCATTGTTGCTTTGCAGAGCCAAGTGCCATTACCTCTGACTGTATTCCAATGGCTGTTGGGCTTGGGTCTGCGCACAAATTGTTAAAAGCTGCGTCTGAGGTATGAAAGCGACAAGTGGAAAGCATTCCCATGAAGTATGCAGGATCTCTGGATCTGGGCAAGCGGTTCGGGTCAAAACTCAGTCACATGCCCTGCTAGCTGGTCTGGAACATCCTTCAAATCCAGCTAAGCAAACAGCCCCGAGAGCCCCACGCCAAGTGCCAGCTCCAGCTGGCATCCTGGTACATTTTATTCTACAGTTGTTGCAGTTTTGGAGGTTATGTAAAGTTTACTAATGAGAAACATTTCAGGACGCCGTGCCAGCAATTTAGGCTGAGGGAAGAGCTGTAATGACATGAGCATATATAACTTTGGTGGAAAGTCTGAAACATCAGTTCCACACCCTGAGAGCAGCCTTTCTGTTTATAAATCCCAACAATTCTGAACATGAAGAGCAAGCACACAGACTTCTTCTCAGATGTTTACATTGTGCTTTCTAAATATTTAAAGCCATTGATGAAATTAAAGACAACTCTCACAATGTTTTGTCCCTCAGTTATTTGGTCTGTTTTGGTGTGGTTCCTTTGTAAACTCGAATTTGGTAAAGCAAATGGGTGTGAGAGCACCGGGGGTTCTCAGCGAACAGTTCTGGTAACCCAGAAAACCGTTCCAGTGAACTTCCCAAATGTCTGCTGGGAAGTATGACATTGATGTGATCTCTAAGGAAGAACCATTTGTAAGCAAGGGTTCTTCACCAGCACAGTCGGGCAGTCAGACTTTCAGCATTGTTACCAGTGCTCACGTGTCTCGTATTTTGCCCGTGTCTGGTACTTCCTGAGCTCGGGTGTTTAACCAGAGCAGTATTTACATGCTACCACTAGATGTGTCCTTGACAAACACCTACGGAGAGAAGCAGCTGAAGGAGAAGCAAAACAACAAGTTCCTATTTCTGTGGGTTGCGTTTGTTTTGGTTTTTAACCATTTCAAGTGATCAGTTCAACTTCCAACATCTGCTTTGATGCAGAATCCCACCACTAAATCTTACCCGATTAAGACAAAGCAGTGAAGAGAAGGTTCCTGTCCTGGCTGGTGCAGTGACAGTAATGCCAGCTAGCACTGCAGGGAGCTGCGCGCACCCAGCAGCGTGCTGAGCCCATCGGGTGCTTGTTCAGTGCCAGAGGGGAGGAGAGGCAGGGGATCAACACACCGGGTTCTCACAACAAATCGGTTTTAGGAACTTTCTCAACTGGTGCGTATTTCTTTCTTCCATTTTCAAAGTCCTCCCTCGGCTGGTGCTCCAGCTGGCATTCAGCTGACATAAAATAAACAAAATCGGGGTTCCCATGGGATTTCTAGCAGAATATTCAACATTAGAAGTGAAGGAAGAAATAGTGAAAGTGCAAGCAAAACCTCTGTTCCCGTCTTTAAGACAGTATTTGGGTGCAGTAGGAGTGCAGAGCAGTATTTGTCTATCTACCAGGGCTATTCATCACTAAGTTTACCATATTTTCCTTTGCCTTCCATAATTCTTGGCTTCCCTCATGTCTGGGTGTTTTCTAACCAGCCTTAAGGCAATAAATCAAAGCTGTCAGCATTGGAAGAAAATTAATGTGAGAAGTTGTTCCAAAGGCCACCAGCCTTTTCCCTACTGTGCGCTGTGTTAATCCAGGATTCCTCAATGGCTTTCAATGTTTTGCTATTTTCACAAGGTTTTGAGGCTACAGATGCAGTTTTTGAAGGGCAGCTTTGAATTTTATCCTGTGAGATACTAAATTCCTGAAGTTTCTTTGGACTTCTGAGAGAAAAGAGTGTGCTCAGCACAGGCCCAGGTCTGACCCTGACCCTTCTCTGGCCAAACCACAAGCAAAATCCAGATCCAGAGTTGGAACACATCAAGGGCTGAATCTGGACTTTTAGGTTGGATTTACATGAAGAAAAAGGCCAAACGATTCAAAAACAATCCTGTTTCTATGCTCTGTAGTGATGACGCTGGTTGAATTATTCATTGCGAGTTATTTGTCCAAAGAATGTGGCTGGCATTTATGCTGAATAAATTACTTGCAAGTTTTGATTTCTTGTTTCATTACTCACCCTGTTCTGTACCACTCAAGCTCCAACCTCTTCATTTCTGAAAGTCTCTTTTTCCAAGTCTGAGAAAAAGAACACTTGGGAAACAACCTTCAGCTGGTGCAGATCTGATAGAGCAAATGCCTCCCTGGGAAAGGACAGCCTGGCAGTCATGGCATTTTCTTGGAACTCAGGAAAGCAATGTTCTTACCCTATTCAGCTGCAGATGAACTCTGTAACCCTGGGCAAATCACTTAGTTCCCTACACCTCTGGCTGCACATTTATAAAACGGACCTAGTATTTCGCTCTGTAAGACACTGTAAGGCTAGATATGTTAAAGATGATGAATTGCCCGGTTACTATGGAAACTGGAAAAGCACCTAATGCAAATGGATGAGTTTAGAAATAGGTGCACCTGACTGAAAAGTCATGAGCAATTGGGAACTTCATTAGGTAAAATCCGTCGTGTTCTAATCAGAAGTATTGTGGGTGCTACTCAAAACTTCCTCTAATAGGAAGCACCAGCTTACCAGGAGATTTGTCTCTGGCTGGATATTGAAGGTTTTCCCTTGAATATCTTCAAGCTCTCACGTTTAATGCATCTGTTTAGATTTATTTTTCTCTGATAGCTTGGGACATTTAAGTAGCTACTCAGTATGGTGTCCCACCAAACAAAGACCATTAAAACCAGAAGAGTGATTGCACAAACCAGCCCAGAAGTCAAAAGACTGCGGCATATTGAGAAGGAAATTTAATTCCAAAGCTAAAATCTCATGGGCTATTTAAAGAGAAAGCACCAAGCAACTCCTGAGTGCTACTGTGGCAGCTTTCTCAATGGGGAGACTACTGTTTTAATCCTGCCCTCACAAAAAAACATCGCTCTCTAGTTCCTTTTTAGCGTTAACCTGTCAACTGTTCAACCATATATCTAGAGGTAGCTCGGAGTTTTGACCAAGTGCAAATTGAGCAAGAACTTCAAAACCCAGGCCAGTGTTTGCATATTAATCCCTCCTGCAGAACCAATACAGTGAGCCCAATTGCTGCTTCTTTTGCACAGGTCCTAAATAAACATGGGATTTTCTTGCTTATTTCTCAGAATAACAAGAAGTTTGGTTTTGAAAAGGTACTTAAAACGTGGAGGTTCCTCCCTCTTGCAACGTGTCCAATTATAATAATTTTGAGGTATTTCAAAGTTTAGACCTTGAACTATTCCTCATTGTCCTATCAAATTATCCAAGTCTTTGACATGAAAAGTCATTATTTGCAAGGACTCCTGGTAGCAGCACTTACTGAAGTGAGGCTGTTCAGGTTTAGGAGTTTAAAAATGGGTTTGCCATTGCAAATGGCTCATCGAGTTACAGTTGTGTCTCGGTAGGGTAAGGCACTCAAGGCTTTCAATTGCAGCAGGCCCTGCTGACTCAGGGAATGAAAGCTATGGAACTGCTGGCAAGGGAAATGCTAATAATTAAAGCAGTAATCGTGACTCCGGGGCAAGAAATAAATGCCTACAGGGTGAGGAGAGATTGAATAAACAAAGCAAATAAGAGCCTCACGCTGCACGATGGCCTAGAGCAGTGATTACAGCTGGCAGCACAGCCCCAGCCTCCTGCCCCAGCGCGCCGGTAACGCCAGGTACGGCTCTCAGCCCTGCGGGACCTGCGGCACGGCACGCTCTGTGCGTTGGGCAGATGAAGGCTGCTCACCTAAACACCAGCAATCTGATCCCATGCCACGAGGGGTTGCACCAAGACCCCGGTGGGAAGCCCTCTGGTTTTGGTAAGGGCAAAGGATGCGCCCCACGGTACCTGTGTGATGGACCCGTGCTGGTGTCACACTCAAGGCCACTAATGGCTTGTGTTTTGGGGCTAGCGATGGCCTCATTCTAGAGCCATAGCCACCAGAAATCATTTTGGGGGTGTTATTAGTGAAATAGTAATGATCATGAAATGATGACAGCAGCAGCCAAAAGCAATAATAATGGTAACTTTGGCTTTGGGCTGCACCTTGCAACCAAGAGCCTCAGAACGTTCCAGACAAATACCTCCTCCCCAAGGCACTCTCCTTGAACATTATCAGCTGCTCTGCTATACTGGAAAGCAATGAACAACACAAATATTTAATTGATACAAATTTTCCACACAGATCACCAGTGTACCCGTGGTGCTAGCGGGTCACACACTGAAATAAAATGCCACGTGCACCTGTAAACGAGAACGGGCCAGGCACATCCGATTTGCAAGGGTGGAGAACGGCCTTCCTGTGATTTCTGGCTTTACCTAAAGACCTGAGAACACCGGTACCCGCTGCTTTGGGCTGCTGAGGTCTTGAGGCAGACTTGGGATACAGTTCAGTAGAGCAGCGTGTCACAGACCCGACATCCCAGTGCTGGCTGTCCAGTGCCCAACAGGAATTCAGGGGCTTTGCTCAGTCTGGCCTCAACCCCCTGCCCTGCTCAGACAGCGAGCATACCTATGTCACTAGGTACAACGGCAGCACCTGGGGATCTTCATGTAACGGTTAAAAAACCAAAAGAATGGTTACAGAGGAAATCCTTTACCCCAGACAACTTCTGGACCATCGCTGCTCAGCGGGTGCACCGCACGGGGAGCGCTTCCAGGGCATGCTCTCCTGCAGCTCCCCTGCGGGGCACGAAGCAGCTTGTGGAGCCCACAGCAGCTGAAATGCTCGGCCACAGCCCTCGGCTCAGGTCTCTCCGAAGGGCCGTGGACAGGACAGGACGTGCCTCGGAGTAAAGTCCATCACACATGCAACCTGGCCCCTTGTGACTGGCAAATAACCTAATTTACTGTCATTCAGGTGTCAGGTTCCACTTCCTTGTTTACTGAATGTAATAATATCCCGCAGTATCTGGCTTGCACAAGGGACTAAGTGAAGTAATTTGACAGCAAAAATAAACAAACGAAAGGAGTCTTTAAGCACATCAAAGGGAAAGTGTGCTACTATCTGTGGGATGATCAACGCAAGCTGCCCTGCTGGATCCTGGCTCTGAAGCAGGGAGGAATTTCACGTTGTGCCTCCGGGGCCACAGGTCAAGAAACACTTTGCTCCTGCGTGTTGTACTTGATATACCTGCTGTTTGTTCTACTGTATCTGTAATACTTAAAATTCACTGGAGTTTTCTCTTCCCAATCTGGAGATTTCCCTTCCCAAAGAACGTATTTTATCCCTTACCACCCCAAGCTTGCCCAGAGGCAACTACATTTGGCCCAACAAATCCTTGTCAGGAAAGCACTGAATTTCAGGAAAAAAGATACGGGGGTGGAAATCCAGTCCAGGATATTAGGGGTGGAGAGTAAAAATCTTCTGTTACACCATTAATAAAATACAGTGTAGCAAAGAAGACTTCTTACAGAAAGGACTGGGAGTCCTTCATTAAATGCAGATAAGAAAAAACTCAGTGGTGGTGGTTTTTTTTTCTATTTGTGGGTGTTTTTTTTTCTCTCTAACAAAACTGGCCTAATGATGGGAGTAATTAAATTATAATGCCTACACTATTGTTTGAATAAGGCAAACTCCCTCACATGCCATTAATGTACTACTGCCAACAGCAGCCAGGGAACAGCCTCAACAATAGAGAGGATTTTCCAGCTCACTGTGTGATTTGATCTCTATAAACCTCCCATAACATATACTGTATGGCAGTAAATCATTTATAACATTATTACCCGCCCATCTGGGATCAGAGTGCAACCACTAAGACAACGCAAGAAACCTGGGCTCCTTTCAGCGCTGCGCGAAATGGACCTTGTTGGTAAGATTTCATTAATTCAGCAGTTCAACAACTGGATCCCGCTCCCTGCCGGAGTGACTGTACTTTCCATTGGCTACCTTCCTAGCATTTCCCATGGCTCTGGTATTTTTATTCTCCAGTATTGCTGATACTTTCACTTGTATTTCAAAATGGTTATTGCTCGAGTGTGGTTGGCTGGGTGCAGCCCAGTTCCTAGGGAAAGAAGGAAGTGGTTTCAGAGAAAAAAGAAGACCATGTTTTCCAAGTTAGCATCACTCTGCTCTAAGCTTTGCTTTGGTGAAAAGCTTTCTGAAGTGTCCTTCTGCAGGAGCCCTTCTGAATTTGCTAGCTCAGAAGTGGAAAAGGGGAAAAAAAAAAAAAAAACACATCAAGGAGAGGCAAAGCTGCATCCAGCCCGGGGTGCATGGAGGAAGCAGCTCCCTGCCTGCTGCCCTTCCACCGTGCCAGGCCCTGCTCTGCCTGCTCCCTGCCCTGTGCACAGCTTTGTATGGAGGTAACAGACAAGCCTTTTCTAACCCAGGCTGTCACAAAATAGGGTGCCACAAGGGGTAAAAATACCTTCCCAGGTACGGCACTTCACTGCCACGAGCCGTATCTCACAGCAGCGGTCGTCCTGCATGAGCATCACCCTGCTGAACACTCGGGGGACACAAGGCTGTGTGTCTACCCCATGGAAAATCTGCCCGTTTGCATCAGCACCCGTAAAGCACGGCAGCTGCCAGCTGTGGTCTGAAGACTTTGGGTCAAGTTCAGCCAAAATCTCACAGTGAAGTTCAGGCAGTAGGAGGTCGCCTACAGCTTGACCAAGGAAAATGTTTGCACGACCTTCGGGGAACAACCCCTGCCAAACTCCACACACATCAAATGCACGGGTGTCTAAATGTTAAAAGTTATTAATTAAAACAAAATAGCACCACTTTGCTCGTTATTTACAGCTTGAACCAAAGCCTGCTGAACACTGGCTTGCAGCGGGCTTCCACAAGCAGAAGATGACAGCCCCGTCCTCTGCCACAGGAGCAGAGGCTCTGCTCTTCGGGAAAAGAGGAGAAAATCGGTGGGAATGGGAAACCTGTGTCGCTGGCCATGGTATGAAGAACTTATAAGAGCTGTACAACATGATTTGCTGCATGATAAAAAACAGTAAATGGGAAGCTGAAGCAGGGACAGGGAACCATCAGCAAGTTGCCTACAATTGGGTTGGTGTAGCCTTGAATCTGGGATCTTTTCTGTGCATACCTACAGCAACGTTAGCATGAAATAGCAGAGCTCACCATAGCCATGCAGAACATCATCTGTTTCAAGCCTTTGAATAATTTTAGGTAGGATTAATTAATTCATGTACATATGCATTGCTTTATCTAAACTGGTTAACCTAAAACCAAGCCAGTTCTTTGGCTACAGGCCTGTAATTTTTCATAAGTCCTTCAGAATAAAAGGAGAAGTTCACTGGTTCTGCACTGAGCTGCTTCTATCCCAAAAGAGCCCAATGTTCAAGCAGCCACCCACTGCCCCTTGATTATCTGATGCAATTAATGCCTTTCTACCAGCCCCTTCAGAGCAGATTCTTTTTCTATGAATCAAGCCACAGGACCGAATTTTCTTTGGATAAATATGAAAGACAACATTGGAAAAGTCCTGCTCAAAATAACAGCCCTCTGCCTCTTGAGCAGCAACAGGCAGGGCGATGTGCCCTCTGTCGTTGGGGGAATACAAAATAGAAAAAGGCAGGAGAGGAGGAGACCTGCCCAGCCCACAGCCACTGCAAACCCCTGTGTGTGCGTTGGCTCCACGACCCCTGGCCAAGCACGATGCCTTTCCTTTCTTTACAAAGCCGGGGATGACTGACAGGCCCTCCTTTTCCTGAGGAGGCCAAATTCAATCCAGATCCCTTTTGGGACACCCCTCCTGAGCCAGCCCAACCCTCATCTCGCCAGCCCCATCCCCGACCTGCCCGTGCTGCGGTAGGTAGCCAGCAAAGCCTTTTTTTCATCAAGTCAATCCCCAGCCCTCCTCAAATGTCGCATCTTTTCAACAAACCTGACGAGGCAAAATACGCCTTGGCTCTGCCCCTGCTGAGGCTGAACGCTCAAACGGCTTTGCTGGAAGCTCGACAAGAGCTGAGCGAGGCTGCAGGCTCGTTCTGCTCGGGACACCTCGAGCTGCACCTGAACACCACACCGCTGCTCCTCACATCGGCCGCCGGTGCTCAGCATAGCCCATGCCTCACCGTGCGGTTATCCGAGACACATGGAGCAGCACCCACGTGGGCTGGTGAGCACGGCCCTCCGTTTCTCTAAATAAAATGTCGCCTTTCCAGGCTCGTTCCACCCACAGCAACCCAGATCCCTGGCTGCACCTCACTAAGGCAGCAAGAGCAGGCACCTACGTCTGACAGCCCTCTGTGACACATTTGTTTGTAAAGCTTAATGACACAAAGTTCTCCAAAATAATAATAATAAAAAAATGACAGACTTCAAAACAGGGACAAGAGCCTTTTTGTTGTTGTTTGGTTTTGCTTGCACCTTCTCTTTCCATTTGGACTGAAATCGCGCATCCTCCTCGCAGCCAGTTTCAAATACAACTTGCAGCTGCACTGAAGTGTCCTTACCCTTGCCTGGCTGGCACATATTGCACGTGTTATCACCCATCGTCATCTTCACTCGTCTCGTTTGGAGCAATGACCCCTGCCTGAGGGATTAAAAGCGGCGTTCTGCAGTCAGGATCGGAGGCAGCCAGCAGCAGCAGTGGAGCAAAAGGGACCCAGATGCAGGGTGGAAGCTGGGCTGTCAGCGTGGACGGCTTGTTTCCCATGCTTCAAGCGGGAGGCTCTATGGGTTTTCAGCGCTGTTTGAAGTGAACACTGTTGGGTTTGTGGAGTTTCGCGAGGAGATCTGCTTGGTTCTGGCTGCAGTATACTCAGCACTGTACTCCCTTTGTAGAAATTTCACAATAGCATGCTTGTTTTCAAGCTGAGAACCTGCTAACATGCACTTTTCCCCCTTCATTAAAGACTTAGGTTGTGCTGAGAAATAGCACCTTTCTTCATGGGCATTTCTAGGAGCGCTTCTCACAGAAATCAGCTTATTTTGGAGTTACGTTCTGTGTTTGGTGACCAGCATTCCCCAGCTGCACCTCTGTGACCATGGCCATGGCTCCAAACCCCTCAGATGAAAGGGACAGTGGCCACCTGGGCATGCTGCTGGGCCACCCCCGGGCTGGCCTGTCTCTGCTGATGCTCCAGTGCCACAGCACAGGGTAACCCAAAATATCTGCCTTCACAAAAAGAGCAACCAATATTCACAGGTGCCAGGTGTGCCGCAATGAATGTCTCTCTGCTCTACTCTGAATGGCTTTTGATATTCCTGCTGCTATCAAATATTTCATATATCCTAAAGACAAAGCCAATTTACTCTAGAAAATCACAGCACATTCTTATTCTTAGCTTAAAAATCACTGTCTCCCTAACATTTCAGAGCTTCCCCAGCCCAAACAGTGCCATGACAAAAGGTTTATGTGGTGGGAACGTGTGCTCTGCTCTGCTAAAGCATGTACCCAGAGCAAGCAGATCGCAATCTAACACGTGCTTACCAGGACCGTGGATTTATTTAGCCTAATCTAACCTGAATGCCTGTTTGTAATGTAAGTGAATATCTAAACAGATTATTAAATGTAACGTCAATAGCTTGTTAGGAAAAGCACTGGGATTATTCAAATTCTAGAAGAGAGGAAAGTAAAGAAGAGTGTTTCAGTAACATGATCTGCCAAAATAGGACGGAAACTCTTTAATAGCACCTTGCCAGAAACAATGCATGGCAGAGTCTGCTTTAAACAAGATGATTTTTCAGAATATTGTTACTGACTTTTTGTATAGTGTTAGTGAGTTTTGTGTACACTAATAAAAAATGAAAGCTGCTATTAAAAACAAATCAATGGACTGTACCTGGTTTTGATCACACAAGAGCTGGCCATTTGCATTGGTATTTGCAGCATCTGTTCCAATTAAGACTTGTTTTCTAGTTTAAAGATATTAGTCCAATCACTAGTGTTCTGTTGAAAACATGAATAGAGCATTGTTCTGGCAGAATGCAGTTAAACAGACTCCACAGACTCTATTAAACGACTTTGCTACCCAATTAGAATGGGAAGGAGTCAGACAGACACGACTGTACTATGTACCTTCTGTTCCACATGTATTTTTATGGATTCATAGTCAATGAAAACAGTTAACATGGAACATGTGTTAAGAAAACACAGACTGCATGCTGTCGTGGAGCATGACAAATGGAGCATCAAGCAATTTATCAGGATTTAATGGACATGGAGTTTAATGATTATAGTGACTGCTTAAAACAACGCACAAGAATGGTGAACCACGCTACCTCCACATGATGGAAATAATTGTCTGAGGCTTGGCAACACAGGATCCTCAAAGTATTCAAGCAGACAAGGGCTGTGCTCACCTTCCTTTGGTGTTGCGTTAGGAAGCTTTAGACCTCGTGCTGATGACCACCGTGCGTAGTGGGACTTTTCCAGGATGTTCAGTATTTGACAAAAGGGACGTTTCCTGCAGACAGCTTGAAGGGCACACGTGTGATATTGGTGTACGCTAACACACAGTGGAGCTGACTTAGTGCCATACTGCGTATGACACCAGAGCAGAGATCAGTAATTGGTACATACTTACTCCAGTTTACTGAACAGGGACAGGTAAAGGCTATAGGAGTGAGAAAGATTTAAGACATTCTGCTAAGAAAGCTGTTGAGAGTGTTATAGTTACTAATGGGTAGCACAAAACCAAGGTTCATGTTTCTTAAGAACTGTCCCTTGCTTCTGCAGCTGAAGTTTGCATACAAACACCACTGAGAAACACCCCAGGGAAACCACTGCACCTCATGCCCAGGCTGTTCCCCTGGTGCCTTTGTGGATGTTCTGCTCTTAGTTCTGTGTCCTCTCCAGTCAGTTAAGATGGGTTGGTGCACTAGCAACACCATGGAAGGCCCCTGTAGCACCAGGGCTTTGCACAACAGAAGCCTCGATGCCACCAACCAGCCATCCTGCAAGCAAGCAGCACTCTGCCAGTACTCCTTCGGAGCACACCAGAGCCTGCAGCCCAAGCCAGGTGAGCAGTAACATCGCAGGGAATTTCTGCAACAACTTGGGCCGGGTCTCCAAGCCCTCAGCCTTGCTTTGCTTTCCCCAAAGCTCTGCAGGACCACCTGCGGGCACAGCAGAACGTGCTCAGCTTGCTGGACGGCCAAGTGCCCAGGGGGAACACCACCAGGAGAAGGTCCCTGAGTGACCACACGAGGCAGGCTCCTGGCCAAAGCCGGCGCTCGCAAACGCAGCAGGGAGTGGACGCCTGGGCCTCTCGGGCAGCTTCAAGGCATAGGCAGGGAAATGGACCTCGCATCCCCTGCTGCAATTTTATAAGGTATTACATAGCCTACCGTGTATCGGGGCTGCTGCTGCTTTGACTCCAGCTAATTAGCTTTTGTAGCTTTGATGGATGGATTGATTCAGCAGTTAAACGGAGATAAATTAACTGTCTATCTAAAGAGAGTTTAAGTGAGGAGGGAATTCTGATTAGAATGTTATTTCATGCCGTACTGCTCTTCTTTCTCAGCGAATACTGAAACCCAGCGGCCTCCCTTACAGTAACGCCCACAGCGCTCCAGCTCTGCCCCGCGGAGCAATCCCAGAATTTAGCGAGCCCGCGGGCCTGCAGGGGACACGCCTGGGTCGGGCTCTGCACCGTGCCGTACAGACCGACGAGGCTGCAATGATTCCTACAGGTTGTAGAACCGGTCTACTGAATTTAATTTACCACGACTTTCAGAAGCATCTGAAATGTATTTTATTCTGAAAACCACTCAGATAACCATAATCCAGTAAAAAAAAAAAAAAAAAAAAAAAGTTAGTATTTTCTATTCACTCCACAGGACTTCTATGTTAAAAGTTTTTTGTCTTGAAGTGAGAAATATCTGTTTATTTTTTTTATAAAAAGTATAACTATGGAACTAATGTAAAACTCTTTTCCACCTGGGATAAAGGCTTAGACAAAGATAGGTTTTGTTAAAATTGCAACACTGAAGTACCTTAAAATGCAAGTAGTTTAGAAAAAATATATATACAGCCCTTACCTAAATATATTAAATAAACATGCATCAAGAAAGATGAATTTTAGATCATTTCATATAAATATTAACTTGTAAAGCTTTCCAAATGACAAAATTAAGGCAACAGAGAATGGTACTTTATTTGCAACTTCATACCAGTGTTCCTGGAATGGAACCAGCAGGAGAAATAAACCACAAAACCAAGCAAATGCAATCTAAACAGCGTTTAGCGTATCAGTAGACCCAGCAAGAGAAAGCTGGCTCGGAGATGACTTCGCTGGATGCCTCAGCTCTGCAGTATGAGCACCACGCTGGCTGCCCAACTCCCAGGCCTCTGTGCTCAATATTCCGGTCAGCAAGCATAAAAAAAAAGCCTTATTTCATGTTAAAAATACAAAGACAGACAAAGAAAGCCATCAAGTGGCTTCCAGGCAGAACAAAATAAAGGCTTTGCTGGTCCCTTATTAGAATACTGTGGGTTTTTTTTGTGGTTATACTGTGAATATTGGGATTATTTGTGCGCCTGGCTTAGTCTTAGTCCAGTGTGGCTGCCGAGGCCCAGCCCTACCAGAAGCCGAGGGCACCTTCCCCCGGCCCCAGGAGCCTTTTTGCGCGAGCTTTTCAGGAGCGGGCTCTGACGCTTGTTTCCTGTCTCCATGCACCTGCTCGGTGCCACCACAGCTTTGCTCTGTGCCGCGGTGTCCAGAAGACAAACACGTCCCCACAAGACCTCAGGAGCTCTAAGTAAACCAGAAAAGCACATCTGCTTTACACAAAGCACATTTCTTTGTATATTCTTTTAACTTCAAGAATCTTAATGAGGCTTATTCACACCAAGGAGAACCAAGGGTAGGAGATTTTTCTTTTCTGTTGAAGAGGCTGTAGATACATTAAAACTAATTACTCCTTATTTTATGCTCCAGTAGGATGAGAAATTCCGACTAAATTAGGATAGGAATTAATGCCTGAGGACAACTCTTACTGTGGAAAAAGAAGATCGAAGCAGCATTCAGCAGCAGAGCTCTCAGGAGCAGCGCCGTGCATTACGGGGCTCCCCCGTGGCCGAGGGGTGCGCGCCCCCACTGCAGCACCCACCGACTTCGCTGCTGGGAGCCCAGGACCCAGCCAGGGTGCTGGCCACGCTCAGAAGATGACCACAGATCATACACAGTGAGGAGGGAACATCTCTGGACTATCGATTGCTTGGCTAGATGAGCACGGCGCCTAAAATCTACTAGGTGTGCATTTACAATAATAAGAGCAAGTGCTTTCTCTCCAGAAAATAATCTTCTGAAGGCAGCGTTTATGGCAGGAATGGTGTTCAACAAATATGCTGAAACAGGTGAAACTCAGGCAAATCAATGCAATTCAGCCACAAATAAATGTTGAGTTCAGCCACAATCAACACAGCCAAGCGCCTGCAGATTTTGCATCCAGAAAAAAAAAAAAAAAAAAAAAAAGAAAAAAAAAAAAGGGGGTACTTTCCGCAGCTCACCTAGGCAGCAAGGCCGCTCCGGCTCCCCGATAACCGCCGGCCTTACGGCGAGGTCCCCGCCGGAGGAGCGGGGGCGGTGCGGGGAGCCCCGCGGGGCAGCAGCGCCCCGTGCTGGCAGCGGCCGGGCGGCGCCACCCGCACGGCGCCTCCCCCGGCTTCCCTCCCTGCCCCGGCACCTCCGGCACATCCCCGAACTCCGTAAGCCACCGAGCGCGTCTTCCTGTCGCATCCGGCTTTTTTCTCTGTGTCTTTCCAAAGCTGTTTGGCCTTTTGTCGCATTTTTTTTTTTTTTTTTAAGCGTTTATTCCTTTAACAGCTCATTATTTTCAGTGGGCTCCTGTGTCTCATTACGCACAGTTTTAAGAGGAAATTTGTCCTTTATACGGGTTTATTTCTGCCTAAAAACGTAATCTCAAGCGTTTCCTAGTCTGGTGATGGTACTTTGTATAAGGCTATTCTGTGCATTCTGTTAGAATCAGCTTGTATGAAATGTTTCCGTGCTTTAACCAAACTGGAGGAAATCACACAAATATCTCCAGACAATATTCTGGATCTGCTCTGAAATTATGGCCAAGAAATTTTCATTCAGTAGGACTAGCACAGGGGAGAAATAATTTCATTGCTTACATTGTCAGTGGCATTTTTACACAACTCTCTCTGCATCTCAAAATCTCATCGCCCTCCAAGGTCTCTCGAGAGGCTCCAGGACAAACACAGAATAACAGCGGAGGAGGTCGGTGTAGGCAGACGACACGCAGAGGCAGGAGACCTGAGGCTTCAGCTGGACACATGTGCCACACAAAACTGCCATTTGCAAAATCATGAGAAAAAGCTTCTGGAAACAGATGTTTCTTATGGCACCTTCACTGCTGCATCAGCCAGTCTGACCAGAAACTCAGCTGGAACATCATTTGGGCTCTTCCTGCTTTTTTTTTTTTTGGCTCAACCTAGAGGCACGAACTGCAAAGATGTTCTGAAGCACCTTTTCCTGTATCCCACGGTTTGACTCTGGGGCCATCTAACTCGGGAAGGACAGGCTGGCAGGGTCAGCTTTTCAGACCCGACCTCTTTCTGCAGATTCTGCAAGTTCCAAGTCCTTAAATCTGAGATGCCCCTCGGCCACGTGTGGCACAAGGGATCTGAATTAGCAGCCACACAGAGCCCCTCACATCTAATCCTCGCTGCAGACCACGGGAAGGGGGTGCCCTCTGGTCTGTCTCTGCCTCATTTCTCTCTGAAGTGGTGTATTTGGGGAACGGTGCATTCCAGGAGCACACGCAGATGAAGGGATGAGATTTCACCGATCCGTTACATGTTGGTGATGCAGCACACAGCGACTCCGAGCTGGCACGCAGTGCCTCAGTCACAGCACACGTAACCGAACACTTAGGGAATAAATAAATAAATAAAAGCCACAAAAAACCTAAGGTGACACAAGTAGAGCTGTGAGAGGGGATCCCCGCTTCTTGCTGACACTCCACTTTCTCTCCAGGTCCAAGGAATTATTGCCCACCTGCAGTGCCACCTCTCCTTGCCAGGACGTCATCCTGAGCAGCACAGCTCGCAGGGCAGCTCCACCAGGCCAGGAAATTCTGGTCCCGCACGTAAATAACCTGGCCTGAAGGTGAGAGCACTGCCAGCAGGCCCAGGGGATCGCCGCATCAACGCTCGGATTCCTTGGGACATAAATCGTGGACGTGCTGCATCACAGAGGAGTCCCAGGGAGCAGCACGCGAGGCAATGTGCAGGGGAATCCAACACCCTGCCCGTCCCTCGTGTGCAGGGGTGCCACGGTCACCTCATCCCCTGCAGCCCGATGGCTTCGCTGCGCACAGAGCTGTTCACGAGCAACGTGCATAACAAATACGTTAACTTATTCAGTACCGATATCTCATCTGTTTTAAATTAGGAATATCCATAAAGACACCCGCCTCAAGTAAAGCGGAAGCATCTGACAAATTTATTTATTGCTTCATGGGTGTTTCTTTTCAGAACAAGTTATAAAAGACCTAAAATTCATAGGCCATTTTTTTCTTTCTGTCTCACTGTAACAAACCCCAAGGTCCTAAGGTTTAGTTTGCTACTAGAGCCACTCATAAATTAGCTTGTTAGGACAGGCCCCGGCATTTGGGCTCTCCGACTCAGATGTTCGGCAGCACATACCTTTTCCAGTAAGTGCTGAAGTTACGTGTGTGTGCAATAATCAACACACTTCTGTGGAGCTGAGATTTGGAGGGCTGAGAGGCCAATTCTGTGCAGCGCCCTTAGCTGCAGAAATCAGCATTCAGTAGGACCTGAGTCTCCTTCATCCTTCTGAAGCCTGGCAGCACCCCGCAGCGGGGGCTGGAGTCGGTGGTGCCTCTCAGAAGATCACTAGGTGGAGGGAGCCTCTTTTTTTCTGTAGCTGAGCTCCAAGAGGCACAGCCAGCATTACCAGCGATGCGCGCTTTGCTTTTACCCATCTCCTTTCGAGCGAGGTTCCCGCAGGTGTGTGGCGCTTGGTTCGCATCACCGCTAAAATCGCGGCTCAGCCAACGTGCTCTTTTCACGAGAAAACTGCTCAGAAAGGAAAACAGGACTCCCAGAATTTGGGAAGCTGATTTGCAGCCCAAACAAATTAGACAGAGAAAGGGTGGCTGGGGAGGGGAGGGGAGGGAGAAAAAAAAAAAAAAGCCCAGCTCTGGAACCACTGAATTACCCTTAATTCTAGGAGCCTGGCCAATACAACATACGAACGATTGCACAGACAGTTCCAAAAATGACACATATGCTCTCTCCCTGGCGCACTCATGGCAAACCCACAGCAATGAGTTCTCTTTTTTTTTTTTTTTTTTTTTTTTTTTTTCTTAATGCCCCGGAATTCCCATGAAAGCAGCGAAAGGAGCCAAAGCAAGAGGAGTTAAGATGGTCAAACATTGCAGTAGCGCCCTATATTTAAACACTTCTGCAAGCCCTTCAGTTCCCAAACGTGCTCCCAGCCAGATGCAGCCCTTTGCCCAATGCCTTTTTCAAAATAGAAGCCCAGAAAAGGCCACGACCTGCCAGTCCCACTAGCTTTTTTTTTCTTCTTCTTCTTCTTTTTAAATTTAGCGTACCTTTTCAGATACTGAGTCTCTTACAAAGGAGGCAAGTCTCTCGCTGGTGTTTTTTTGGAAGGAAAATGTGGCATGCACCTATTTTGTTTCATTCTGTGCCAGGACCTATAAAGTTACTGCGGCTGCAGCTCCTGCCAAGTTCTAAAGGTGACGGGGCAATGGGCACCCAAAGGACGCTTCTATCAATGCCCTTTTATTTCCCTCTCTTTCCCCTTCCACCGAGCTTTTTTTTTTTTTTTTTTTTTCTAATAGAATTACTCTTATCTGCAAGTGATTTAAACTCTAAGGTTTACAGAAGATTTAAAGAGTGCGAACACAGTTGGAATGTTTTAAACTAACAGTACAAGTTGCATTTTAAGAAAATAATTAACTCCCAGGGGAGGTGCGGTTCTTGGAGTAATGACAGATTCAAGGCTGGCTTTCCCTATATGGAGTTTCCAAATAATAAAATATCTTCGGTTCCCTACTGGTGTCAGATGAGAACCTGTTAGTGTGCTAGTTGCTAGTGGACTGTCATGGGTTTGTTTTTTTTTTTTTGAGTGGGCCCATTAGTGTTTTAAAGACACAGTACACAGTAGGTAATCCTACATGCAAAGCTTTAGCACAAAACATTGTAAATGCGCCCATTTTATTTGCTTACAACCTTTCCCCATCCCTTCCTCTTTGACGAGGACAAGACAAGGCTTTCCTCTTGTTTTGCAGTCCTGGGTGCTGAGTGCCTCGGCCGCTGACCGAAGCAGCCGTGAGGACAGCGCCCGGCTGTGAGCATCGAAACTGGGGCGAGGAGCAGCATCGCCTGAGCCACCTGGTGCCTTTGGTCCAAACCCTGAGGCTGTGGCCCTGGCATTATACTCAGCCCCCCGGCCTTTGGTCTTACAGGTGAAATAAAAGTCTTGCTCCGTGAATACCCAGTAATATTCTTTACTGAAACTTAAAAACGCGCTTTAATCCTTTGACCATACAAAGCCTGGTGTTTCGACTGGATAAATGCTCACCTGAGCTCTGAGGGTTTGAAGGGAAGGGAGCAGCCAGTTAATGGGAGCGGAGCACACTGAGGGTTACACCACCCAGCGGGCAGGGGGAAAGAGGAATGGTTTTGACATCTGCTATTTGCAGATAATAGCAGTGTTACAGGTACCGTTCGTGTCGCTTTTCTAGAGGGATGGATGACGAATCTGAATGAGGAACCCTGTGATGCAAAACACCCTTAGCAAGTACCAGGAGGAGGACAGCTGAAAGAGATGCTGCATTCTGCCCCGAGACGTTTGTTTCACAGCCCTCTGGGACGATGCACTTGGCCAACACGGGCCGTCAACACCAACTGAGCTCCTTATAACAAGCCAAGTCTGCAAAGAGTAGCGCGGAGTCAGAGTACGCACAGCTACCGTAGCAGTGCCTCAGGCAGCAAGATCACCTGTTGGGCACTTCACAACCTCTGAGGAAAGACAATGAATTAAAATGTTAGGGGTAGCGGTAAAAAATTAAGACCTTAATTGAGGTTCCACTGCTAGCGTGGTTCTACCCAGGAATTAGGATCAGGCCCTTTTGCTGGAAAGGCAAAAAATAAAAGAGGAACACCAGCTTCCTCCGTGTCCTCACAGTTACATCCTCCACCACCCCATCACAGCCCAGCCCTTTTCACGCCTCCCCAATCACCGCAGCCATCTCTCAGCACCCTCTTACAGCCTCTGCAACCTCAGGGCTCAGCAGCACTAATTAGACCCCAGCTGAGCGTGCCTCTCTGATTCATTAGAAATGCTACATAATAATTAACCCATAATACCCCGGGCTGCTGCTTAGCTTGTCTTGGCAGTACGTTCGCTTTGTGGCACCTCCGTGGCTTTTTTGCCCCCCCCTTCCTAATTCATGCCTAATTAACTCCACATAAGTCAGCATTTCAGAGTGGGCCCCACAGATTTCATCACACATGCAAGAGGTTGTTCTCTATCAGACACTTAGAAACGGATGAATAATGCATGACCTTAGTAAAAGCAGCCCATGACATAAAATAGAGTAAATAAATCCAGCCTCGCAGGGTGTGAAAAACTGGGTTTGAGCCATTAGAAGAACTGGCCGTCTTGTGAGGTTTCCAAATTTTGCCCTCTTTCCAAGCGCACATATCAAAAGTTCCTTTGCTGGAACCCTGATGCTCAAGCAAGCATGGAAATACGTATTTATTTTATGATTTTTAGTAGTATTATTTCCTACCCTCAGAAAAGGTGCGATCTGAGACGTTGGGTGAAACCTGGATTTCTCCTTCTTTTATCTAGATAGATATCCATCTGTTTTTGAAGTACGGGTGCACAGGTACAACACGTGAAGTGAAAACTGGTGGCCTGATTTCCAAAGAATAGCACAAAGGTTTAGATGAAGATGCCAGTGACTTTATAAAGCACAATGTTTGAAAGACAAGATTCATTATGACTTGTGTACGGATCCTAACACACCGCATGCTACGGAGCTACGTTTTAGGAATGCAGGGTAGCGTGCACACCAGCCCACGTCTTTTCTTTGTGAAGTCTAAGATATAAATATATACACACACACTTAGCTTAATATATATAAATATATACATGCATGAGATTCTCAGCTGGTATATATTAAAAGTTTTTCTGTGATGTATATGAGTTATACCTCAAGTCATGTCTACTTGTGTCATTCATTTTGCCCAAAGAGAAAAATCAGATGGTCATATCCTGCGATATAAACGTGCGTGTCATGGTTTTGTAATATTTGGTTTCTACATGAATAAAGCACAACAGCAGTAGCACGTCCAAGTCCAGACCTTGGTTAAAAGAGCCACCTGGATCAATGAGCATCGGCTCCGCTCAGGTTGCACGCAGGCAGCCTAGTGGAGTTTAGGACTCCAGCCATGCACAGACGCGCGCCTGTTCTCCAAAACACCCCTCAGCCTCTCAGGGATAGTGCTTTCCGCAGATTTAATTACTTGCAAAACCTTTCGTCATTAACACCCAACCTAAAGTCTATTGCAGGTCACAGACTATTAAAAAATAAAGTGTCCACGCTCCCTAAACAATGATTTGTTTAAGTGTAGCTTTGGTTAAACCCGAAGGCATGAGGACAGCAGAATCCTATTGCTAATGTACTCACCCTGTCACTGCATCTGCCAGAAGTATTTATGAGTTAATTACATCTTCCCAAGTTTTCGTGTGACACTTCACGACACTGTTAGCCATCCCTCAGGCCACTGGGCTTCTGCGTGCGTGTTTGCAGTACGAAACATCTCGTCACTGAGCCAAAACGCGCCCCTCTCATCTGCTGCACACAGCACGCCCGGGAAGCCCCAGCTGAGGACAGGCAGGGGTAATGTCAGAGCAGGCTTACGTTGCGTGAGGAAGCCAGACAACTCACTGCTACTGAGTGCCCGGCCACTGAGCAGACAGTGAGAGCCGCCTGACCCTTATTAATTATGACCATCAGCACTGCAGGCCTTAACGAGGCACCTGTGCTCTCGGCTAGTCTGGCTGAAAATTCACGCACCAGCCCTTTATGAGGCTCCCCGCCGGTGGAGCAGCTACAGGTGTTCCACGCAAACTCCGTGGATGGAGATGGAGCTCGGCTACCTTCCTTTTATCCCGGTCTGGATCGGGCTCCGCTGGGGACACCCCGCGGCTGCTGCCCCTGTGTTTTGTACGGCTTCTCTGCCTAGCTCGGTTCCAGGCACAGACCCAGGCTGGCTTTCCTGGAACGAAGCTGGCTGGAGAATGACACACAGCTAAATCCGAGCGCGTGTACTCACAAAGGGAGAGCCCTCTCGGGCTGCCTGCAGTAGGGATATTTTATTGCTTTCATAATATTTTCCGGGTTTTGAAACACAAACCACATGTTTAATATTTTTTCAAAATTTACACATTGCACTTGCTGGATATTGTTCATTCTAGCACCCACAGCCCCAGACCTCTTAAAAACAAAGAGAGGGAGGAGAAAAACACCGAAGCCGGCTGTGACAGCTCTCAGGCTGCCCTGCTGCTGAGGTCCAAAATCACTGGGTGCGCTCCTTGCCTGCGCTGATTTTACAAGGCCATAATAAGTTAATGATTTCCTCCATGACAAGATAATCCAAATTAACATCCAAACAAAGGATAGAAGCTTGACAGCTTGCAGGCTGTGAAAAGGGAGAAAGTAAACAGTTAGAAATGCTCTAAGCCAAACTCATCCAGGGTGTAAAACTCTTAAAGTGAGTTCAGTTCCACCACAGACGATGAGTTTGGCTGTACGTGGAATAGGCTGGGAACCCCCAGGAGCAGGGACTGCCTGCCTGTTGCTTAACTGCACAGCTTCTGGTGGAGCAGTGCCCTAATCCTTTTCTGATGTTCCTGGTAAGAGGGTTAAAGCCAGCAGCCGGTGGCAGTGATATCTGTTAGGGAACCTGGAGGCTTCACGGACCTTTCTTTGTGGGGTAATTTATATGGGTGCTTCATAATTAAGGATGGAAAAGATGAAATCCAGCAATGGAGCCTAGAACCGTGCAGGTTAACGCTGGTGCGTTGTCTTTTCTTATGGTACAGAACAGCCCTGCAGGAGCGAAGTGGATACGACACCCGTACCGGGTGCGCTGACTCCAGCAGTACCAGGGGTCAGGCTCTGCAGGAACCACCCGAACGTACTGAGGTCACCTCCTGCCACTTGCAGTGACTGAAAGGACACTTAGTGCCTAATTCCTTGAATAATTGCTTAACCTGCCTGCAGACAGGCTGGATTCCTTTTAAAGCAATGGCCTTCTTCCAAGAAAAGAAGTGACTGTATGTGTGACCAAACCTCAGGAAGAGCTTTCCGAGGTGTGCTTAACACTGTACAGATGGTTTTCTTTAGTAGAACAAACACTGGCATAAACAAACACTCTCATGTCTGCTGGCCATTTCTAATGCAGAAAAATGTAGCTGTGTGGATCCATACTGGGCAGGACAGTGATCAGAGGCTTCAGTTGCCTTGGCAGTCACTAAAACTTGACAAATTGAAGAAGAAATGTTCATAGACTTGGTTTAAAGAACTTTCTGAGCATGGCAGGGATGGCACAGAGAAGAACAAACACTTGCCACCAGAGAGTAAGAGTCCTCCCCTTGTAGTTGGAGGAAGGGATTTAGATCCAGTGAGTAATTATTTCTGGTGGAGTGGCAGTAATTCATCTGCTGCACTCTTCACTTCCTGCAGAAATCAGATTGTGTGTTTATGGTATGAGGGCATTGGGACTGACCTGCAGGTGGATCATTAGTCCTCAACTCCAGCCTATGTTTAGCTTCTTAAAGCTAATAACAAGTTAATTCATTTGCTTTTGTTCTCAGCTTTCCTGGATCTCAGGGCCAGTTACACTGCTTCTTTTAAAGCACGATAATCACTAGGTCTCCTTCAGGACTTTCAACTCGCTGCTGCATCCTATTTCAGCACAACACTTCCTGCAAATCATCCGATCACTTGTATTTGGCAGACAGAAAAAAAGGTTGTTTGGGGTTTGCTTCTTTTTGCACACGCATCCACGGCGAATCCTTCAGGTCTGGCTTGCTTTGCTGCAGGTACTAAGCTGTTCATTATTCCGTGATGCGATGGTTTTACGTTTCTGATCGGATGACAAGGTGTCAGAGCTTGGTTCTCTGCAGGTTCAGGGGTAGCTCTTGCATTTGCAGCATTTATTTCTTGGGAGAAAGAGTCCACTTCGTTGGTGGCAGTGAGGGGCAAGAGCAGCCTTGCCCCCAGGGCAGACATCTCTCGCTCTGCCCTCTGAAGATACCCGAACTGCTGGAGTCAGCCTGGGGAATTCACCAAGTGGTGTTTGCTAGCTGCTGAGCCGGGCTGGTGAATTCCTAGCTGCCATGACCACACAAAGTTACACTTGGCAGGCAGCTTACTCCATAAAACTCTTTAAAAGGGACGTTTTCACAAAAGGTGAAAGAACCATGAAGGTGGGTTATTTTCAGTTAATACAGCATTTCAGGGAAACCCTGTAAACCCTCAGCTTCTGGCCACCTGAGCAGCTTGGGAAGGACTGAATGGGCCAGGGCTCAGAGTACCGGGAAGATGCTCAGCAGATTTTTCCTCATTTCAGTAACAGCCCACAGCTGGCTTCCATGTACAGCGCCCTCCAACATCCTTAACGAACCTCCAGCAGGTTCCTGAGGAGTTACGGTCACATCCATGCCCCACAAACCCAGGCTAGTGATCACTTCAAAATACAGTGGAGGCTAAATATGTAAAATGGCAAATATGTAAAACACGTATCGGGACAGGGAATGCCCTGTTCTGCTTCTGAGGGTGGCAGATAAGCTGGAATTTACATTGCTGTGAATTTATTTTTAACTAAAACTTAAATGTTAATGAAAATATGTACTTATTTACAAGTGCAAGTATTTTTTAGCAGCAGATTGAATCTGGAAGCTTAAACAAATCCTTTCCTTCCTACTTCTCAAGGGAGGGACTTTGCCAAAGCTGAATCTTCCTCTGCACCACTACCAGCTCCTCATGGTGTCTGGAGAGCTGGGCTGAGCTTCTCAAATTCTGAGTATTGCTCCAGGAGACAATGGAAAGCTTCCCATAATTTTAAAGCTTTTCAGACATTTAAAAACACATTCTGGGATTTTCAAGAGCAGCCAGGAGCTTCTCTCTCCTTGGAACCCTTTGTGTCATCCCTTCAGGAAAACTGTGTTTACTGGACATCGTGGGTGTTGTAAAAACAAAGAAATTATCCCCTGCCCTGGGGGCAATCATGGCCAGTTGTGCTCATATTCACATTCAAATTGCTGCCAAGCAATTTGCAGATCAGTGGGATCTGCACATGGAAGAACCTCTGTTGTACATCGCGTCCTACAAATGAAGGCCAATTCCCTCATGTGAAATCAATGGGAATTAGACACCCAAGTGCTGCTGAAAATCCTGTTAAGTAGCTATTGCATCTGTAGGTTCCTTTTAAAATCTATCACTCTCAACTTGAGTTTAATGGGTGTTGAATCAAGCCCTTAATGCTGACTTTTCCCTCGCTTCTTCCATCTTCTCAGTACCCACATGCAACAAGCTCCATCCCTCACAGCCCAAGGAAAACCAAGGCCCTTGCCATCGCTCTTGTGCTGCTGTTACGCAGAGCTGTGGTGGGAAAGCTCCAGGAACTCCTGCGAGCAGTGCAAGGGGGCAGCCAGTGGCCTGGCCCCTCCCTGCCCCTTTTGTTCTGGTGCCAAGCACATTCATAAAGAATGCCACATTTTTTATTGTAGAAAATGCTGATATAATTAGACGTTTAATGAACATACAAAATATTGGGGAGTTATGCCTGTCATTACACGTTTTAATGAGCATATTCTCCATGAAGGAGCTCTGTGTGCCCCAGGCAGCACACAATCCACACTGTGCTACGTGTTGCATTGATTAGGACTCTTTTATGGCATAACAGGTTAAAAATGCACATAAAACTCCCAGAAACTGCCTACATTTGCGATGCAGGGCTACTCCAACAGGATGCTTTTGCAGCCACCTCTCTTCTCTCCCATTTCACTCTAAGGAAAGCAAGGAGCTGGCACATTTGTTCCAACTCCTGTCGTGCTGCAGCATCGCCAAAATTCTGCAATTGCCAAAGGCTTGTTTAGATCTTTAATGAGGAAACCTTCCCTGACAGATGAACAGCATCATCTAGGGACCGGAGATCAGCACTAGGAATCCCCTGTAACACGACCAAGGAAGCTTGAGCAGCTCTTTCTACAGATCTCCACCTGAGTGCAACAGTCCATCCTGAAGGGAGAGACCCAGTACCTTATTCTTATTTGAAACAACACACGGTGAAATGCTTTTGGTCAAGAAAAACTGGGATAGAGCTGGTTCATTACTACAAGCCAACTTTACTACTGCAGCTCTTTGGAGCTCCTCACAAGGAAGGGCTCTGTGGAGTCGGTGATGTGCCAGCGGGGTGCTCGTACCCCACACCAGAGAGAGCAGCCTACAGTGCTTTGCCTCTGAGTCAGAGGGGTGCAAAACGGCCTTCAGAGCTGCCACAGTCATGCTAAAATTGTGACAGAACTTGCTTAAAGAGCCTCCAGAGATGTAGCTAATGTGACTGTAAGATATCCAAACCAGAGCTGGCTTTCCCCGGGCTGCCCAGTATGCAGCGGCCAGTGCCCCAGCCCGTGCCCCTCGAGGTTGCCATCAAATAAAGAACAACCTGGGAGAAAAGGTAGTCACAGCACCATGTGTAATCCCCACAAACACACACACTGAAATCAGCCGAAAAATTCCCCTGCTGATGTCAGTAGTGGGAAACCTGGCTCGGCACACGAGACAAGCGTGCTACGGCCAGCCGCGCTCCCAGCAGCACACCTTCTGCTCGCTTGTCTGCTTAAACTGCTGCCTCCTGCAAGCTCTGCTTCGACTCCTAAATCCTCAGATCTCCTTAAGGATGTAAAACATCTTTATAACAATGATGATTCTAAACCACATCGTGTCCAGAGGGAAGTGATACTCACCGCGTGAATGAAAACTGTGAAAACAAATAAATAAGTGATCCCATCCCCAGGGGACAATTACAGTCAATTGCTCTTGTATTCGCATCTAATTTGCTGCCAAGAAATTTAGGCTATCAGGATTTACACGTGGAAGGGTCCCTGTGAGGCAGGAATGTCCTAAATGACGGCCCATTTTCCTGTATGAAATTACGCCTCGTCACTGAAACCCACTGGCTGCGGCTGTGCAGCAGATTTCGGGCTGAGACCCAGAACTTTATGAAGACTTAAGGTTACGAAGGTCCTATTGTCACTGCTATGACGCAGTAGCAGTTATTTGTTTGTTGTCACCAGCTTAAGGTAACTATCAGTAATGGCTTTTATCACAACAATATGATAAAACCATGACTTCCTTGTTGTGCAACAGCAGGGACAACGGAGCGGTCAGCATTCTGCGAGGTGGGTGAATGTTCACACTTCTGGAGAACAAAAAGCTAACAGGGACTTGGAACTTTCTTCAGCTACTGCTCTACATGGAAGAGTCTGGAGCACGCGTACGGTCTAACAGGTAACCAGCTGCGTATCCCACAGGGGACACAGGACTCGCACAAGCCTGGTTAATTGGTGTGTCGTGTAACGTGGCTCCCCAAAACCAGACAAACAGAGCTACAGGCCAGACAAGTCCATTTCAATTGTTACTTTCACAGGCTTAAAAATAAGCACATCCTGCACGGCTCTGTCAGCTGGGAGCAAAGAGGCAGGAAACCACGTGAAGAAGGGACCTGGACTCCCGCTCAAAGCCAAGCCCCCAAGGGAATGCTTCCTCCAGGCGGAGAGAAGCTGCTAGAAAGTGACGGCTTTGGGGCAAAAACGGGTCGGGTTCTTCGTTATGCATTTCCAGCTCGCTTTGCCTCGGCCACTGAGCGGCTGGGGCGGGCACTTGAGCCGCTCCAGGAGGGCAGCTCCTGGCTAACAAGACACAGCGAGCCCAGAGAGTGCATCAGAAGCGTTTAACGTACATAAAGCCCTCGAACAGAAACCAAATGAACGATGAAATAACGGGGGTCCCGGTAACCCACCTTCCCAAACGTGGGGTTTGGTGCAATCCCTGCCTATTATTTTCACAATAGCTTGCATTCATTACTTTATTTAAAAATGGTGTACTGTGTCTGGAAAACAGGAAGTAAGCCATAAATCTCTAGTTTAAAAGCCATCTGAAGCCTGTGGACCAGATATGTTCTCAATCAGTAGTCAGGCAGTAAATAAACATTTATATACAGCAACTGCTCTCAACCAGCCTGACCTCCGGCTATTACAGGGCACATAAAGAGGAAATTTGTTTAGTCCCGTAAAAGCCCAGGCAATATATCAATAGATTATTAAAAATGGAAACAATGTAGGCTAATGGATTATATTGATTTTAATAAACATAAGTATATGGGATTCAAAGATAAGAGTCAGATATGACATCCTTCCAAGCTCACCTTTAGGGATATCTCCTAAAATTAGCAAAACTAGCTTTGTCAAGAATATCAGTCACTGGTTTTTGCTTTGCAAATTGACATATTTTTGGCTGAAGGACTTAAATTGGAGGGTATTCATTTTTATTTCTGCCTGTGAACCATGAAAGCAGTCAAAAAGTAAACCTCGTACATCTTTTATTGTCACTGCTGTACAGACAAATCTTCAAGCAATTGCAGGCTGTCCTGAGGCATGCTAGATGAAAGTACGCTGCCACTGCTGGGTGTTTTTAAGTTTTGTTTTACACAGCATTGCTCGCTCCTGCTGCAGCTCCTATTGGCAGTGGATACTGAAGCCTGAATCTGGTATTTTGGAAGTGGGGCAGGATGCTCCTGCAGCATCGGTGCAGTCCTCAAACGACTTCAGTCTCAAAGCACCTAAGTACGTATGTGCTGCAGCGGTTCTGACAATGCCCAAATCCAACAATCCTGCAAATCAAACCAATTTGTATCACATACCTTTATCTTTTAAATAGTTGGTGTGTGCCCAGAATACGTGGGTGATGGTTAGAATCCACTAATACTTGTACACTGCTAGAGGGTACTTTCCCTACGCTGTTTGCTGAGCAGCAGGCTTCACGTGAACAGATCTCTTCAGCAGCCAGCCAGCATTGCTTTGAAACATTTATCTTTTACTTTAGGAGAAGGTTTGTGGAAGAACTGAATTCACAATTCAGGCATTCTCAGGGACAAGGGAACAGACAGACTTAACAAAAAAATAGGCAGAGGCAGCTCTGCAGATCAAATCACATCAGTAACTATGGCATAGCTGGTTCTGGGACAAAGGAAGCTTTGAAATCTTTTAATATTGTCTAAATGTCAGGGTAGGAAAAGTGTGTTCGTGTTCTGTATGACAACTGGGTCCTTACATGTTTAATCTACCTCAGCGTTTATATCCAAAGTAAATTTAACCAACACCCGGTAAAAAAGAGCGGAACCACGGACCAAAACCAAAGCTGTTTTTCCATTTGGAGGCAAAGTTTCCAGCAGCAGCAAGGCATAAGTGACTATGCCTCAATAATTTAACAGTTCAGAAAACCTGATTTCAGACTTCCCTAAAGATCATACAAAACAGATGCAATTCTCTTTTCTAGGGTGGCATCAGAAGTGATGACAAACAGAGGAGGAAGCAACAGGTTTCTTGTGGATTCTCCTTTGCAGCAAACCGCCACGAAGCAGTTACAGCTCTCCCCATTTCATAAAATGTTGTTTTACATTTACAGTAAGAAATTTCCGCATTTCAAAACTGGCCACTGATTGCATCAGCTTCTGAGCACCCACCACCGGATTTTCAGGAGGACTGAACATCCACAGCTCTTCACTAAGCAGTTACTCAGCGCCTCAAAGAAAAGCAAGACCTTGGTAAACACTCCATATCACTCCATATCAAGATTTGAAAAACCAGAACTGTCTATAAAAAGCAGCTGAACGACTCGCCTCAAGTCACATCTACGGTCTGTAAGAGCGACATGCTCCCGATTGTTCGCACACATCTAATTCACTAGGCAGGTAGCTTTATACCCAAGAAACTACATACGACTGAGGCCTGAATGAGCAAACGCAACATCTGGAGGTCTCAAAACCTTCCTTCCTAATTGCACCACCTAGATCCCAAACAAAGACACATATACATATGCAACACCACGCACATTCAAGTCCCTAATTATGAACATCCTTAAAATTTGGGGGAACTCGGCTCTAACCTTTGTGGTTTGGACACCTTCCTAATTTATACGAAGAACATGTGTCATTCATTTTATTGTACCAATCAAATGCTACTTGAAAGCAAATAAATGCAGGGCTAACCTCAAACATTTAAGAGTTTGGATGTATAGCCAGAAGTTGAATAGTTAGGGGATAGCCATCTGAACTGCCCGCATTTGTTGAAATTGCAAAGAACAGTTACAAGAAACGATTTAGCTTGCTGCCTAGACATCAAAAACAGTAAAGAAACAAGCCAAGATGGATTTCTTTTATTAAGTTGCTAGAGAGATGATCAGAAAGTTTTTCAAAGTGCAGACATGAACTGTTTTCTTCCTTAGAGCATTACCTACTGGCCATTCCTTTCCTTGCAAGAGGAGGGATTAAAGGCAGCCTTTATAGGTGAACATCATTTACTAGAAATATTTGAGTTCTCAGCCCTCCACCCCAAACAAAATTCAGTGCAACATTTTTTTTTTAAAATAAAAAACAACAACAAAACCACTTAAGGTTGAAGTCTTTAGTGTCAATGGTTTCCTACAGCAAAATACAAGACTAAACTTACAGTAAATTTCTAGCGCTGTTCATTAGCTCCCAATGGTAGAAATAACACCCTTGCAAAATCCTGAATACCTCACAAATTACAGTAATCTGCAATTATAAACTACAGTGTTAATGAGGTTTGATTGCCTGTTATTTGTGATGCCACCTATAAATGCCACTTACACTTTACAGCATGTTGAAGTTAACAATCTGTTTTGAGAAGATCCCTGATAGTCAAATGGACTTTTATGAACACCTTTTGTGATTTCAGTTTGCTACCTAGAAACCAACCGTGGCCACGGAGCATTTGTCCTCACCGCAGAGCTGAACCCATTTGATTCTCCCCCTCTGTCTAAGATTTCCCTCCAGACGCTGGTCTTTATGCAGTAGGGCCAGTTTTCTTAATTAAGGAGAGTGGCACCTGAATTTTTATGCTTGACCTTTAATCAACAGTATTTTGGTAAGTCGCTAAGAGGACTAATTGTGTCATTCATATACTTAAGGGATAATGTGCCTTGCAGAGCAATACAGAAAGCAATAAACAGCTTTTACAAGAGATTAAACGCCCGAGCACAGCTAAAGCATTTAGATAACTGCAAAAGCCATTTATTGACACTGTTCTGATGCCAAAAACCACTTGTCATACACAGTTCTACACACACACACAAAAAAGCTCACAGAATTTGTTTTCTTCTTCTCCTTCCTAAGAGCTCTCTGTACTTTTGTCCCAGAGATCTCTTCAGAAAGTCTAAGTAACTTTTTGGATAGTTTGCTTAAAATAAACACAAAAAAACCCCTCTAAGGATGTTAGAGAGAATTGTTATTTTCAGAGGGCAGATTCAATTTCCATAGGAGGGGAAATCTTGGACTAATTGACTTGAGCTGAAGCAGGATTTGTGCTTTTCTCAGCGGTAGCACTGATACAATCGGTCAAACTGACCTGGGATGAACACAGCAACAAGTGAAAGCAATATTTGGGGTGCTGGGGGAACCAACGAACCAAACCATACAGGGCTCTTTGTAGAGACAGGAGAAAACCTAGCTGATAAAACATGAAGACAAGATGCCATGGACAGGAGGAAATGAAAGGCTGAAATATTAAAAGTCTAATTTAGCGTATGTGTTTCATCATGCTTGACTCAGCAGTTGATGGCAATTAAAATCTGGTGGCAAAAGGCAGGATCCAGCTCACCGTGTGCAAGAGCCCCGGGGGTCACAACATCAGCCTGAGCCCGGTGAGGTGGGTATCTGATAACCAGGGCCTGGTTCCCTTAGGGTGGCGTGACCTGAGCCTAGAAGATGGAGAAGCAGGATTTCCTCCCCTCCTAACAACTTTTTTAACAAGGTTCTGATTTTCCATCCTTTAAAACAGACAATTAAACAATCTTTGGACAGCCAGGAGAGCTCGGAAAAAAAAAAAAAAAAAAAAAAAAAAAAAAAAAAAAAGTTACTGGTGTCATCTCTTCTGGAGTTATTTTCTAAATCCAAGGGGACCTTTTCTAGCTGGAAGGAGGAGAGCTAAGGCAGAAAAGGATGTTTGAAGTTAGGAGTGGGGAAAGAAAAATAAACCATTTGTGCCAGTGTGTTATTGTCTCTGTCTCCTGACAGATAACTCCCAGTAAACACTCAAACAGCTAGCCCAAACCAAGCACTACCTCTAGGTACGTTCAGCAATGAGATAATTGCCAGAGGTGTCCAGAGCAGACTGTTTGGAGAAACCTGAGAAAAGTCGGAACCAGGTTGCCTGGTTTTTAACCCCTTGCTCAGCCCGCCCAGGGCTTGCTCTGCTTTTCCAAGAAGGTGTTGCAAACGGGACAGCAGCACATGCATGTGTCGTGCTTCAACACGTGGCAGCTAGCCCCACCAGCTATCAACATAAAAAGCAGTACATGGCTGATTCCTATAGGAAAAGCCTCTCCTGCAGCTCTGTGATAGCAAACATTCAGCTTAGTGTCTGCTGGGGGCCCCACAGGATGTCAGATGGAGTCTCAGTGCTTCCCGATGCAATTCCTTGTTTCTTATTTCCAAATGAGTCAGCCCTGCACTGACACCGGTCCTGTAAGGCTGCAGCAGTGCCGGGACGTGCTGCACGTGGGCGCTCACCTGCCCAGCAGGGCCGAGAGCTGGGGCTCTCTGTGCCCTCTGCCCACACCGCATCCTCAGGACCACTGCTGGTGGCCCCCACTGACACATACAGCAGGGAAAATACCGGAGAGATGCCCAAGCAAAAGGATTGCCTAATTTTCCTCCCACAAAACTTGCCTGTGCTTAACTTTCAGACTCTGGGAAATGTTTGCGTCTTTAACAGGTTCCTGCTAGCATGCCACATCCAGAAGGAAATTAATGCATCCCCTGCAGGAGGTAAGTACATAAACTGTCACAAAATATTAACACAGATATGCAGCTATTAGAATGAGCCTCACTGCCAAAACAACAGACCTTAAACACGGGTAACTGAGATAACTAAACTAAAAGGACAGGTTAAAGCCATATCCCTTTAAAAAATTAAACAAATCAGTTTTATAGTGGTAGGCACTTCAGAAAGCTTATGTTTGAAAGTCTAAGGGCAAGTCAATAAGGCATGGCTAATTGGAGAACAAATTGACATTCATAAGCTGGCATTTAACACAACGATGGTAAACAGGGTAATAGACAGTTAATGCAGTGGACAAGGGTGGCGAACAGCAGCAATCCAGGTCGAATAATGGAAAAGGACCAATTGAGCAAATTCGAAGCGCAAACATTCTGATTTCAGCCCGCTTAGCAGGGATCACTGACAAGCTCGCAGCCCTAATAGGCTTATTTGGGTTGTTGTCTTTAAAGAAAGAGTGTGTCAACCACAGAAAGAAAAGAAATCTACATAATGGCAAATGAATCCGGGTTACTAAGTGCACACAGTGATAACGTTCAGGTGGGTAAATACTAATGGCTGCTTAGCACTGATAGACATCTGAAATAACAGCAAGCAATCAGCAGATTGGCCAGGGCATTACTTAATGGTGCATTATCTTAATAAAAAAATTACAAGGAGTCAAAAACCAAAGGAGTGACTGGAGTTTACTTCTCCCTTATGCAGTCCTCTTGCTCTCAAAGGGCGTGCTGCTTTCTATGGTATGGAGACAAAGGGTACGTTTAGGAGGACTTCTGAGACCTCTTTCTCATTCAGAGACAGACATTAACACTGAAAGGGCCCACCAGGATTCTTCAGATTGATATTTTTACCAAACATATGTCTTAAACTCTCCCAGTGCTTGCTGCATTCGTCATTCCTTCCAGATGAATCAATACACATCTCAGCAATGCGCTCACACCGACGGAAAAGCCCACGGCCTCAGCAAGGTCCTTAAGTTAGTGCAGCACGGCTGTTACATAGACTAAAATGGGACAATCTGGTCTTGCTGAGTTTTTTACGGACTTCTCTTTAAAGCTGATTGGAGGATGTGTGAATATGGAAGGGACAAAGCAGGGAAGTGGGATTTTCCTGCCTTTCACCTATCCAGTGGCACAGCTGTAGGTCTGGCAAGGAAGAAGCCGGGAGGATAGGACATACGAGGTATGGAGAGCCAAAGAGACCTGGGCTGGAGCCACAGAGCTGAGTTTACTTCTCTCACTCAGGGCTTTCAAAAATGGCCACTCCGCTTGTCTTAAGCAGTTAGGAGAAAATATATATATATATATTGCTAACCAGGAAGTTTTTGATCTCTCAAGAGCAGAATCATCTGTACTGAGATTCCCTGGAACTTGCTTGGAAAGTCACGGACAGATTTCAGAAATGTGGGTGAATTTTTTCAAGAATACTTAACCAGCTTTGGGATTCTGTGCTTTCTTTCCCACAGTCACACAAGGGTCTCATCATCTATTTATTTACAGCCCATTTTAGTGCATGTTCCATACTGACTGCATGCCTATTAAATATCTTTCTTTCCAGCATTATTCAGATGGCAGCTATGCCTTTTTTTTTTCCCCCAAAGAGGTGCTAGGATTCATCTAAAGCCTCCAAAGAGCCCATCCCAGCTGGAAGAAGCAAGAACAGACCGGCTGCCCCAGGCAGGATGTGCGTGATTTTTATCGTCTAACATCTAATATCGGGTTACGCCTTAGCCAGACTTCCTTATCCTATGCCCTTAAGTTAAGCAACCACCACTGCAACGGTTAATACTAACAATTTACATGGCGTCTCAGGCATTTTGTCTAAAATTAATGAAGTCCAGCCATTACCAATTAGCATCATGCTCTTTCCTCCACTCCTCTGAAATCGATTAGTGTTACCCCAGTGCTTAAAGGCTTCCCCTCGCTGCGAACAAGCCAGTTTGCCATCCTACGGTGTGGATCAAAAAGAGTAATGCTTGCTGTACTTCAGACCTCTTTCTGGGTTTACGGTGTGTGTGCCAAGAGGATGACTTTCTAGGTGGTTGGTAATGATCCCCGCATGCCACACGGCAGGGCCACCATCTCCGCTTCAGCTCCCTTCTGTCCACCACCTCCTCCCAGCGCCCTTGGCCAACAGACTCTGAGAGCACTCAAGGAGTGATTCCTTCTGTTCGGCTCCCCGGTTTGGGTTTCACTCATTGATCTGGAGCTGCCCATGTAGGGCTGCACATGACTTTCTGCAGACAGTTGCCTGCTGCTGCCTTGTCCCACAGAGACAGCTTTTGGAGCCTTTCTTGGTTCCTCTCAATTCTGAATTCTAGACCTAGAATTCAAGGTGTCTGTAATAGATGACGAGAAACTCTGCTGCTAAATGTAAACCATTTTTATGTCTTTATGTTTCAGATACGTTAAGCCTGTTTTTAAATGACATTGCAGCTTTTAATTACTTCTTCAGATTTTTTATTTTTATTTTTTCTTTCCACAATAACCAATGCTGGTTCAGGTAGAAGTAAGAGGTATCAAACTAAAAGGTAATATTTCTTAAAGCAGAGAAGCTTCCTTGTCATCCTCCCTGCTACAGATTTTATAAAGCCCTTGTCCCAAAGCCTTTGCTTTTCAGAAACTTGGATCTCATCCAATCCCAATTTAGCCCTTAAAGACTCTTAAAGACTCCAAAAAGATGCTTTCTGTTGCAGAAATATTTTTGTGTTCAGGCAGCACTCAAAATAGATCTGGGAAGATTTTTAGATGTCTATATTAAGGGTGAGTAAGGCAGAATGGATATGAGCAGCAGCTTTCTGTAAGGGAATAGGCAGCTTTGGGGGGGGGGGGGGGGGGGGGGGGGGGGGGGGGGGGGGGG